>JAUMHR010000011.1:2602049-2621119 GCA_032361145.1 Enteromius fasciolatus | reverse complement strand
AGAATGTGATCCAGTCTTCTGGGACTGCTAGTGGAATGCTTATAATATCAACATGATGATTGAATGTTGAATTGACTAATTAAAATGAGTTTCAGAATCTCTAGTTTGTCCACTTTCTGCTTTTGTGACCGCAGCGCTCAAGCAGCATGCACTCCATATGCTTTTAATATGCTTTATTTTTCCAGATTTCCAATTAGTTTGGAACCCCACTGTATAGATGCATGTTAACCTAAAACCTATGCATACTATAGTCACTTTATATCTTGTTCATCCTATAAATGTCTCGTGTTCTTCGATAGGTATTTGACCTGGTACGCATGCAGCGATCTACTTGCCCCAGTTTTAAGAAGGCCCTCTCACTGTCTCTGTCTCTGGGTACTGTTACCATACCACAGAAATGGGTTGGTAAATTGAGAGGGAGCATTCTGTGATGGGAGTGAGGTCATTCGCAGGAGTTCAGGATTGAGCTCAGTAATCACAATGCCGTGGATGAGGAATGATCAACAGAGGAGATAGAGTGTCCTGCCCCAGCTGGCCTCTCTTCTTCTATCTTTGGTGCAAAACTAAAGCAGAGTCAGACGTGAAATTGGAAAATAAAGTGTAACGGGCCGCAGAAATGAGAACCGCTGCAGCAGAGTGATGTCTGATCTGAGAAACAGAAACATCTGAAGCTGTTTCTCTTTTGTTATCCCTGATTTTGTCTTGATTAGAAACGAGACTTTGTTCTTGGCGAGTTTGACTGGTAGTTGTAGTCTGATTCCAACAAAAACAATGCACTAACACTGTGTAGTCTCAGTCCTGCAAACCGCGTGTTTTTATCACTTAAATCCATTAGGAATTGGATTATACAGCCCATTTCCAAATCAAGGTAGTATCTAATGATAGGCAAAAATGATTTGTAAAAGTAGCCCATGCAGTGTTAGAGAAAACGATAGACACAGAAACACAAGCACACAGATAACCTAAATCATAGCAAAAAAAACATTCCACGGTGGAGTGATCGATAGCAGCAGATTCTGCTGATAGGCCTGGTTTCTTTCCCAGCATGTCTCAGGCACCCTGCAGAGTCCCGTTGAAACAATAGCATTACTTTAGCCTCCCGACTGGTTTTCCTCTGAGCTGGAGGATTGTACATACGCTACTCCAAAAAGCTGCTTACTGGGCCCTACGGTGCAGCTTTGTGTCTCTTTGCATGCTGAGAATTAGGAGAGGTTACAGCATTAGAAGGGGAGGGGCAGGAAGGATGACAGGGTGGAGGGAGAAGGGGGTAAGGTGCAGGATCTGGCCTGTTAAAGGCTTAAGAAAATGATCAAGGGATATTTTCGGATACATCCACTTTGAGCCTTAGCCACGACAATCTGTTTGACGCATCTTACACAATGCTGTCAGTTTTGTTTGATTTTGCAGTTTAATCGTTTATTTGACAAAAGTTTGAACACACTTGACTGAAATTGTTTCTTCTTAAAAGCATTTTAAAACCTCATCAAGTTGTTTGCCATCTTTGAAGAGGCTCAAATGTACAGTAGTTTTATTTGCCAATTTATGATAATTAATTTAGATATTATTAAATATGCTTTGTGATTTTAAAGTACTTGCACTACCAAAAGTACATAATTACATAATTTGTAATGCATTTACAGTTTTTTAAATGTTTTTGAAAGAAGTCTCTTATGCTCACCAAGGCTACATTTATTTGATCAAAATAAAATACAGTTAAAAAGTAATATTTTGAAATTAAACCAGAATATTAAATTGTACCACATTAAACCAATATATTATATCGGTTATAAACTGTTTTTGGAAACCATGATACATTTTGCAGGATTCTTTGATAAAAAGTTCAAAACAAAAGCATTTATTTAAAAATAATAATCTTTTGTAAGATTATAAATGTTTTACTGCCATTTTTGATCAGTGTGTCCTTGGTAAGCAAAAGTAAGAATTTCTTCTAACTTGCTTCTAACATTTCAAGAGAAATTTATCACAAAACAAATATTAAGCAGAAATTGTATATATATCGATGATAATAATAAGTATAAGATGTTTCTTGAGCACCAAATCAGCGTATTAGAATGATTACTGGAGTCTGGAGTAATGGCCCCTGAAAATGAAGCTTTATTTTTACATTTGAAAGTTTATTCACAGAAAATTGTAATGATATTTGAGACATTTTTAGAGACTTCTTTCAAAAACATTATAAAATCTTAATTATTCCAAACATTTGAACAGTAGTAATACTTGTTTAATTTTAAATAATAATTTTAATAAATAGCAAAAAAATATTTAAAAACCTTAAATCTATAAAACAATCTCTTAACTTAAACATTCACTGACCATACTTTTGCCGCTTGCCAGTAAAGCACTCTCTTGGTCCTGTTTTTATTATGTTTCTTAAAAACACTGCTACGTCTTAAATTCTGGACTAATGAATGCCATGACAAAGTCCCACAACTAATTGGCATAGAAACCCAGCAGGGTGCAGTGAGGCCTCTGACCCTTCCAAGGTCGCGGTTTCCATGCCAAGGTTTTATCAGTGCAATGGGAAAGATACAATCACACGTGTTTTTGCCCTACTGCACTGAATGGTAATGTAGATGCATACAGAAAATGTTGTTTGCCAATATGAATGCATGAATGTACTTAAGATACACAGTCAAATAAAATGCAAGTTTTTTGTTTTTTTTATACATAGAAACACACACAATCTGCATTTGTTAAACAACCCAATAGCTTAATCAAGATGAATGGCTTGGAAATAAATAATGTTACAGACCACAGCCACTGGTCTTGTTGTGTAAATGTTAATGTTACAAATAGTACAGTGATTCAGAATGAATCTGTCATCGTGACTGAATGAGTAAACCTCCTCATTTCAAAACATCAGTGATCTTGCATTGAAATAAAGGATGTTTATTGACAGCAGAGTGACATGTTTGGGCTCCATTAACTATAGATGTGAGTCTTAAATAAACACGGTCCGCTGTAGACGTTGCGCCAGAATAGGGCTCAGAGTCAGGTTGATGCCTGTTGTGCGTGGCAGTGAAGTTAATCATGCTGGTGCTTTGTCTCCCTTCAGGATTTCAAACTAGGGGAAAGTTCAGGACAAACACACGCTATCTTGTTTAAGCGAATGCATTGAAACGTCCTCAAAAAAACATGTTGCATATTGCTATTAGTTAGAGTCAATCGCTGAGATTGTATAGGTGCATAGTAATACATGTATTTTGTGTGTTTTAATATTTTATTTAATAATGTTTCAGCAATTCTAGGTGGGTTTACATTTGGAAAAATATATATTTTTTGCTGTGTTCACATAATGTCACTTTTAAGGCTGGCTTTCATAATCATATGCTGTTTTGTTTTGAATACTGTATATATCAAAGAGTGTGTTTATAATGTTTTTAACATTATAAATCAATACCTATGGGGTTTTTTCCCCAGCGTATTATAATGATTTTTGAATGTGGCGCTGTTTACTAATAAATAAAGTAATGAATGAAAAAAATACAGCTTTGCCATTACCAAACTTTTGAGCTGTAGTGTTTGTTCACATAAAATATATAAATCAATGGTCTTTTTCAAGTGTTTATTATCATTATACAGCCTTCAAGAAGTTATAGTTAAATTGAATCTGACTCAAGTTATTTTCATAGTTAACTGAGAAAAGCTTGAATAAGACTTTTTTCAATGCTTTATTCTGAACGTTGTTTAAATAAATAAATAAAAAGGCCCTGCTCTCCCAAATATGGCTTTAAAATAAAAGCAATAAATAACCATTTCTCTATGTGTCTCAACAGGAGTGAGTGTCTCAGCCAATCAGGACGATGAGACAGACATGGAGACTTTTCAAATGGAAATTGATAAAGACACAAGAAAGTGCAAATTCAGAACTAATGAAGGGAATTACTGGACGCTGGTCACTCATGGAGGCATCCAGTCGACAGCCACAGAAGCGTAAGATTCAGCTTTACTTTTAAAAATGTTCAAAACAAATGATTCTTTTCCACTTATATGAGATATGACATGAAGGCAAGCGACATGACTGTTATGTAACTATGATTAAATGCATCCATAACCGAGCTGTAGTATAACTTCCACAAATTGTAAAGCCATTTGATTTACTTCATTTTCTCATGTTTTATTAACACATACAATCTCCCACTGTGTGCAGCGGTGCCAACACCATGTTTGACATAGTGTGGCTCGGTCGACGGGTGGCACTGCGAGCCAGCAATGGAAAATACGTATGCACTAAGAAAAATGGCCAGCTTGCTGCAGTCAGTGACTCTGTGGGTGAGTTCATACACAAATAAAATCAAAACATCTAAAGCAAATCTAATGGTATATGAGGAAGAATACAATATGTCACCCTGGTTTTTCCTCCAGGTGAGGACGAGCAGTTGATTTTGAAGCTGATCAATAGGCCCATTCTGATCCTGAGGGGAGAGAATGGTTATGTTTGCCACCACAAGAACTCTAATACACTGAACGCCAATCGTTCAGTCTATGACATATTTACACTGCAGTTCAATGACGGCACATACCACATTAAAGGTGAGTTTTAATCCCACCACATTGTCAATCATTTTACACTGTATGTCCTGTAATAAATCCTAAAGCAGGTTTCTGGAAAGCAAATAACTGCTTTTATTTTCCTGGAATTGATTTATGATGTAATCTGCTGTCAGAAATGTCAAAACCATAAATCAGCAGAAATTGATTTTCAAGGGAACTAGTTTACCTGTAAAGGGCATACAGTATTTTCTTATAACCATAAAACTAGAATACATTATGAGACATTATGAGCTATACCAAAAATTAGATCATAGAAAGAGAATGTTAATTTAGTGACACTCTTAGGTAATTATGTGATAATATTTTGGAATTATCATTTAAATCTGCCTAATTGTTAAATTGTGTGTCATAAATTAACATCAAGTTTCAAATCAAAATATGACTTTCTGTTACGAAACCAGGACGTAGATTTCAAACATACCCTCATATGGGGATACTGGGACTAAAAGCATGTTTATTATGCATTTTGGGAGACATAACAAATTAATAGGGAAAGAAATTAAATTTCAGTATTCTATGAAATATTATATATTATTATGAAAATCTTGTCAATTATTACTCCCATTATTTCACTTCTTTTTTCATTATACGTTGCCTCAAAAACGTATTAATATACAAATTAGATTTAGTTTATAGATATACCCCCAGTTTCACAGACAAGGATTAAACTAGTCCCAGACTAAATTGCATGTTTGAGCTGTCTCAGATGAAAATGATATCTTAAAATATGTCAGTGTCATTGTTTTGTGTTAAGATGCACACCTTTAAAATTTTCTTATAAGGCATTTTTGTAAAAGTTGCTTAAATATCTTATGCAAACTAATGTCTAGTCTGACCATTTTACACACATTTTGCAGAAGAAAAATTGTATATTGAATAATTTTGTTATAACATAGTTGAGAATAATCTTAATGCAAAGTTTGGTTAAAAAAAAAAATTAAAAAAAAATTGAAAAAAAAAAAATGTTAAAAACTATTAATGTGTGTTTTTTTTAAACAAATAGCTTTTGCTTATGCATGTTCATTCATGTCTGAAGATACATTTTTCTCATGTTATTTTGTGTAGTTGTTATTTTTGCTATGTCACACGTACGATTTAGCTTCACTTTCAAAATTTTAAAAACTTCCACTTGCACTTATATGAGATATGACATGAGGGCAAGCAACACAAATATATATGTCTATTATATATGTATGTAATATGCATATTTATGTTATGAAGCTGACCAGTATTGATTTCCTATAGGTGCTGGTGGAAAATTCTGGTATGTGTCCAACAGTGGCTTAGTGTGCGCTGATGGAGACACACCTGAAGATTTCTGCTTTGAGTTCTTAGAGCATGGACGGATAGCTATAAGGGGCAAAAACGGCAAATACCTGCGTGGAGACCAAGGGGGCAATCTGAAAGGCGATGGAGGGAATGCAGACAGCTCTTCCCTCTGGGAATACTGACACCATGTGGACATTTAAGGAACTGTCACTCACCTGTGTTAAACTCTTGAATTTACAGATGTGAGAAAATAAATTGGTACGATTAAAATTTAATATTTGGACATCTGTTTCCCCATCAGTCAGCATTTGATGTAGCGTCAGTATTCAGCATTACACATGTATTATTTACCATTTCTGGTTTATAGTCTCATACAAAATGAGCCTGTATAAACAGAATACAAACATTACAAGAACCTTTATAATATCTGCTCACTATTGAACACTGTTAGGAAGATGTGAGATAATGCACTTACATAAAACTTGCAAAGCATGCTATTACTGTGGCAAATCACTTCTAACATCTCTGTTCATTTTCAAATTGACACATTACTATTCAATACTGCTGTTTTTATTTATTACTTCTTTTTTTTTTTTACTTTAATGACCCATTATTGTCTTGTTGTTCTTGTAATTATTTATTATCATGTCAATGTTTGTCATTTCCAGCGAAGCCTGTTTTACTCTCTGGGGTTACAGACTGCTATGTTTATAATATATGGACATACATGGCATTTAATTATATTTAAGCCTGGTAAATTAACTCTTCTTGTTGTTTCTTTAAGCTAACTAGCAACTGACAGGGAAGCCAAGCTACCAAAATAGAATAAGATGCCCAGTAATTACTCTATCTCACCGAAATGAAAGGTACCAGGATGAAATTCATTTTATTTCCTATTGTGAGTCACTTGCTTTCTCTTTCTTAAGACCTCCTGGAAAGGTTTTATCGTTATTACAATAAAATCCTGTCTCTTAATTCTGGAGGAATGAATCTCATTTACTCTAACCTGAATGGATTGGTTCTGTTCTGAATTTAGTGCCGAGGCATCAGAACTGAAGCAGTATTTGCTGGTGCTGTGTGCTTTCCACAATTCACATTACTACCGCTAGAAAGACCCCAACATTAAAAAGACTCCCATGCCTTCCTATAGAATTAAACTTCTGCTAGCTACAGCTAATAAGATGATAACTCGAAACCCATATTGTATGCTATTGTTAATCAGTTTTAGAACAGCAACCTTAGAGAGAATATGGTAACCAGTTGTCATTGAAATAATCTAACTGACATGTCCTCCATTTTGCTTGTTTAGGATTCCCACAGAAATTCAATGCAGTATTGTGAACAGTTGCCAAAACAAAACATGAAAAGGCCTCTAATTCTTTCTAATTCACCAAAGAGCTTTAATAAACCACAGTTCCATTTCTGTTCAAATAAATAAATAAGAGAGAGTTCTATATATTAAAAAAAAAGTTACATTTAGTATAATAGTTTAATGTTACTATGGCGCTAATGTATACACGCAGGATGTTCTCGATCTGCGCATGCGTGGAAGCGACACTGTGTAGCCAATCAAAACGCGCGCTCTAAATTTTAAAACTACCGGAAGAGCAGACAACAACAAGCTAGCTAAGCGTGTGTATCGGTCCTCTACCTTGTTATTTTACTCCACATATTCAAGAAAATGGATCATAGCAGTGACGAACAGACTAAAATGTACTTTTATGAGAACCGACTTAAAACATTCGTTTGTTGGCCGTTTGAAGAGGGCTGCGTTTGCACTCCAGAAAACGTGAGTAACGTTAAACCTTTCGACTCGCAAAGAAGGAAAAATGGTTTGTAGGTCCAGAATTGCACTGTTTTCATCATTTACACTGATTTTTTGTTCTATAGATGGCCAAAGCTGGATTTATTCACACTCCGTTTGAGAATAGTCCAGATACAGCGCAGTGTTTCTTCTGCCTGAAAGAGCTGGAAGGATGGGAACCTGAGGATGACCCTGAGTGAGTCCGTGTCTGTTAAACTTTCCTCTATTGCATTAGAGAGCTGAGAGAGGCTTTGTCTGTGCATCCTAATGGAATAAGACTCGGATTTAAAGTCAGGGTTATTTAATTGATTAAATGTCATCAGTTCTCTTGTTAATATGTATTTTGTTCCTGATGCGCTGTGTGGTTTTCTTGCATTATCAGGAAAGAGCATAAGAAGCATTCCTCTGCCTGTGATTTTATCTTGCTGAAGAAGACTGTGGATAGTCTGTCTGTGGAGGAGTTTCTGAAACTTCAAAAAGAGAGACAGAAGTTTATCATTGTAAGTATGAGCTCACTGACAGATAATGTAGTCACATTCATTTATATAAAACGGCATACAAATGCTTCATATTAGTAAATGGTAACAACATCTTCCAAAAAAAATGTTATTTACCTATAAAAATGTCCTTATTCCAATATGTGTTTTGTGTAGAGTTTTGTAGGGAACTATAAACATGTTACTTTTACTGAAATAAATGTTGTCAAAGCCGATTTCTCATTTTCGTTTAGTTTATCTAAAATAAATAACTTTTATATGTCATAGACTATAAACTAAATATAATGATAATCACACAGCAAAATTACTAAAACAGAAAATAGCTCAAACTAATTATATATATATATATTAATATAATATTTAAATAAACTAGTAAGGCCTATTTAAATTATAACAAAATAACACAACAATTAACAATAATTGAAACAAGTTAAATTCAGCTGTAAGCACCTGGATTATTGTAAGGCAATAATCCAGTGTTGATTCAGTATTGCAAAGTTAGTGTAATTATCCAGCTAAGTTAATTTAAAATTTTGTTAACAGGTTAAGACAGTGCAGTTAAATGTATTAAGTGAGCAACTAAGCGAGCCTGTGACATGGGCACGGAATCAAAAGTATATCTGGTGACAGTATTGTGAAAAATTATTTTTATTTTTTTATTCTATGCTTCAGTTTTATGAACTTGCCCCTCTTACAGGACATTTTAATTTATTATACTTAAAATGTTTTATTTCTAGGGATTTCCTATTTTATAACATGAAAAACGTTTGAAAGTATTTTAAATGCCACATTTCTTTTTCATTTCATTTAGCAGAATTTCCTTATTTTGACTTCATTTATATGCTAAGAGTAAATGAAGTAACACGTTTTCTAATCTTTCAGAAAAAATCATGTAAACAGGCGATTGATAAATTTGAAGAAGTGGTAAAGGTCAAGAGGGCTCAGATCGTCCAGACTGCGATAGGAGAAGAATAAAGAGTTTCTTTCTGTGCTGTTTTTCGTTGATCTCTCTTTCTTCTTTTCTTTTGTATGTCATGCAATGCTTTGTTTTATAAATGTTACCTTGAGATGTATGTCACGTCACCAATTGACCATATACACATTCTTCCCCCTTTTATAGTATTTATTTCAAAATTATCTTAATAAAGAGACTCCTGTGGCCACTGTAAAATGTAAAGGGGTGTTTATCAGTCTTATATCTTGTTCTTTAAGTCTTTTTGTTTGTTTGTCTGTAAAAAATAAAAAATAATCTTCTACCTATGAGTTTTCTTGGGAATGGGAAAACCTGGAAATATGTTTTTTGGGGAGGTCAGTAGTAATTGTTATTATTATTATAAATATTGCATATTCGGAATTGCTCTTATAGTGAGACGAAAACATTTCAGGAAACCAGTATTTACAAACAGATAATTTCTATATATTTTAATGTATTTTTGTGTTATGACTACCAAAAGGATGGATGTTGAATAATGTCATGAAGGGTGTTGGTTATGCACTGTACGTCATGTGTCCTCTGTACCAGTCATGCGTTATCTTGCGCTGTTGGTTGGACACGGACTGCACACCGGTGAGGACTAAATGTCAAAGCAACCCACCTTTTTTCTTAACACCACAAACTTTTGTACTTATTACATCTTTGATGGCATCTTACGTTGTCTGCGTCTTGGATGGACGGCCAGCATCACTTATTCCAGCTGTTGGGCAGCGCGTGTGATTTATTTCTTGAGCTCAAGGGACCCTTCAGCATCTGATCGCGTCGCGCAGCCAAATGGTGTGGTTTTCAGCTTAGTTATTTTGAGTTGTCCTGAAGCGGAATCGCTTATATTCTGACCGATATGAAAATTACATTCGGTTTCGTGGTCGTCGGCGGGGGTTTAACGGGTGTGCTCAGTTTCATCTCTTTAGCTCTTGCCATCGGAACCGAATACTGGTACATCATCGAGGACAAGCGCACGAACCACACCGACCCGGCGCACACTAACTCTGGACTTTGGGGAGTTTCAGATGGTATGACGCTTATTTTCATTCTCAAGTGTTTATTCGTGAGTTTTTACCTGTGATCACAGTCGATGATTTAATTCATTTGTAATAGCCTATCTTGGGCTTTAACGGGTGTGCGTACTATTCGTTTGACCAATGGATTTCCAGGACTTTTCCAGACAAGTATTTAAAAATCGTTTAATAGAGATTGCACCCATAATACAACATCTAGTCCAATTATAGGCTACATCAAATAGCTGAAACTTTATTGGCGCGTTAAAGTGCAACCTAAATGGTATTTTGGCGCTCGTCTGAAACACTTTTCAAACAGCACACTACTTTTCAGTAATATTTGTGATGTGCAATTTCTTCATCGATAGACAATCTTCTCTGATCGCAGCTGTTGCTATGGTTACCCCAAGCAAAATAGAATTTAGTTAGTTCTGCGCAGAAGTTTAGCGCTATGTAGAGCTTATGTGGTCACGTATATTTTTCAATAATATTTTTTGAAGGGTTCGAGCTAAGCGCAGTCATAATTTTCACCCTGTTGATTTGCTTTGTGTTTTTGTAGATGTTCAAAGTCACGCAGAAGGCACTGGATATTCAGAATCAGAAAGACAGATGGAGAGTGAGTTGTAAATCCTTTTCATAAACAAAACAACCTATAAAAAAATTATTGTGCTGCTGTTTCCATCACGGAATAAATCTGGCTGTAAATTGATCACTGAGCCATAATTTTGTACAGTTGAATGGGTAAGATGTGAGTTGGGTCTTTAAAAAGTCATTTCTGCTATGATTTACTTCATTCAGTCATGCATAGCGTGATTGCCATCTTGCTGCCCTTGAGTCTGGTGATGCTGGTGGTTGGAGGGATCTGTGGCCTGGTCAGTTCCCTGGCCAGAAGCCGGACACTCCTGATCGGATCTGCTTCGTATTTCCTCCTCTGCAGTAAGTTTAATCCACTAAATGCTATGGTTACCTCAGTAAACCTTTACTGTTTTAAAATGATTTCAAAGATACCAGTTTATATACTGCCTGCAAAAAAAGTTTATCAGCAGAAAACTAGCTTCTGTAATGCATTCATGGGTGAACATACAGTAGGATAGCTTTCACTCAAAACATCAGAACTGCAGCACAAGCCTGTAAATCTTCCATCTGTTTCCAAGCTGCAAATATTTAAATCACGCCTCAAAACACCTTTATGAGCCCATCATATAATGTGCTAAATGTATGTTTTCTTTATAATGGTTTTCTATGCGAAACCGTTTAATGTGAATCTTTGCATGTTGTGTTTATATTCCGGGTTCTGCTTGCCTGTACAAAGTATGCACCATAAGTTATCAAATCAAATCAAATTTTTATTTGTCACATTCACATACATACACAGTACGACATGAAGTGAAATGTATTACACGACTGCCCAACAAACCTTAAGTAAACGGCAAAATAGAAATAGAAAAATAAGTACATTAAATATATATAATATCAAAAATAAACTAGCAATAAAATTAAATAGAATAAAAAATATAATATGACTCTATAACTATATAAACACACAATAATAGTGTATGTCAGTGCAAAAAGTCGAAATTGTGCGGCATGAAAGTGTGGGATGGTCTGAATTTAAGTGGTCAGGTGTGTACAGAATTTTGCCTTTAATATCAGCATTTTTAATATACAGTACTTAAATCTACAAAATCTACAAATTAAATATATATATATATTTATATATTAATTTCAATTGTCGGCATCTGCTGGATTAGAATATTGTTTTTTTTAAGCCACTGCTATTTGCTATAAAGTAAGATTATCTGTAGAAAAAAGAATTGCATTAATATAAAAGTAACCAACTCATATAGCACAATATTTACAGTAATTACCAGACTGTACGAAGAAAATAAATATAGCCGTTCCCTTTACATGGAGCAAACAGTAGAAGCTTACGCAAAGGTCTAATCCGACTGGCTAGTCCTACCTAAGGGAAGACTTCAGCAAGCAAAAGAGAAGTCGACAAAATATTTTACATTTGCGTCATTTCTAGCGTGTTCCTAAAGTCAGATACATTCAACTTTGTCGGCAGACTGATGGGGTATAACACTAAACCAAGTTCAAGTTCAAACACCTGCATCTGCAGTTCTCTGAATAACGTTCAAAAGCTGGAAGACTGGAGGCATTACTCACCTGGAATAATTGTAATGTTCAAGCCTTACGGGACTGAAGTTATTGCTGTTCATCGGTTTCCTCTTATGAAATTGATAGGATAAAAGAGAACATCCTCCCAGCTATTTCTGTGATTGAAAGAGGCAATCTTAAGGTGAAAAGGAAAGGTGAAACCGAAGAATAATACAGCCTTCTGTAATTCTGACCGTGCATCTCATTTAAATGTGATTTTATTGCTTTTGTTCTTCATGAATGCGCGTATGAGCAGAAGAAAATAAAACTGAATAATAATGCATGCTGAGTACAACCAGAGCTCATTTCCTGAGACCCCTGCAAGAAATCCCAAAGCAGCTTAAGTATCACAGGCAGGAGAATTTTGCTTTGATCTTCAAAAATACACACATAGCCATTGTTGTGACATAGTTGGCATGCTCTGTACCCAGACACCAAAAAGCATCTCAAAGCCTGAATCTCAGAGTGTTCTCTCACTATGTAGACTGAAGACACATGACTCGAATAAAGGTTTCCTTAAAGGAGTTGGCCAATGAACCCCAGCATTTATCACTGTGGTAATAAGGAGCGCATGGCAAGTGTTTAACACAGTGAAGCTTGGAATGTAAATGCAAGGGGAACATTTTGGCATTGGCCTTGTCACTTACTTATATATTGTCTTTAATTTTTGGCATGTCCTGTATGGTTAATGTATAGTAAAATACGGATGCAATTTTGCAGGAATATGTTTACATGAGAGAAATTTCACATGGACTGCATTTCATTCTTCTTTTTACAAGATGATGCTTTTAAAGTAATCCTTCACCCAAGATTTATTAAAATGCACTTGATGCAAATGTACAGTAGTTGGTTTCTTTATTTGGAGAAATTTACATTACAGCATTTGCTTACTGGTGGATCCTCTGCAGTGAATGGGTGCCATCAGAATAAGTCCAAACAGCTGGTAAGTCAGTCACAAGGGGTTATTTTGAATGATGTACTTGGCCAGAAGCTGCAGTATAAAATGAACATCAGAGGATATTCATTTATTTACTAGAGTTTTGTGAATAATTTCTGATGCTTTTACCAGTTGCTTGAACCCTCATTCTGACGGCACCCATTCACTGCAGAGGATCCATTTGTGAGCAAGTGATGTCTGCTAAATGTCTCCAAATCTGCTTCAATGAATAAACCAAGTAGTCTACATCTTGGATCCTTGAGGGTGCTAAATATTTCAGGAAATGTTCATTTTTGAACTACTCCTTTAAGAATATCAGTGCATCTACTCACCAGGCTGTGATGTGTGACATACGCAGTGCTGAACAAAATAATCAGTAGTTCCTGGAAAGTACAGACTGTTTCTTCTAAATGAACCGCCAAATGTAAGACCAGAAACAAGTCAGTTTGTTCCTGTCTAGACTCTTGGCCATGCTAATTAGAAACTGTGCTACAATCTGTTTATTGGCTCTTAATTTTATGTGCATATTATGGCTGATGTGGAAATCCATTCTCATTTTGTCAGTGTTTAATTAGATGTGATTTCTGCTGCTGTTTATCCACATCAGCACATTCTGTTTTAATGAAGATTTGGTAATAATGGCTCACGTCTTGGAATCATCAGGCACCACAGGGTGCCACAGGAAGCTAGTTTATCGTTTAACTTCCTCCCTGTTTACATTACTGATTCTTCTGAGCATGGATGTCGTAGACTGGTCATGTGTGTTTATGGCTCTCTGCGCTTACAGTGAGATCAGCGTTTAGGGAGACAAATTCTGATGTTTTTTGTATTCAGTTCTGGCTCAGTTGATTACAGAAAAAAGTGAGTCATTTTTGGCAGCTCATAATACAGGTTTATTACGACTTATTAGAAAAATATGAGCTTAACCGAGAGAGAATAAAATCACTGGATTCAGGCAATTTAGCACAATTGAAAAAAAAAAATGTTACAGGCATTTAACAACTGAAGCATAACCTGTATCAGTAAAGCAAAGCAATTTTCTATTTGAAGGTACTGAAATATACTCACGATCTAAGATGTAGACAAGTCTTTATGCAAAGACTTCAGTGCTCATGAATGAATACAGATATCAGTGTGGCATTAAAGACATTAAAACCATCACAGCCCACACACATCCAATGTTCTATCAACTACTTGTCATTGATTAAAGGAAGTTGCCAAGCAGAAAAAATGACTAGATTTTAATGTCAAGTAGCATCTGTTTTTAAATTAAGCCTGCTTGCCATTTTTAGCCCACGTCTAAATATGCAACTGTTTTTCAGAAATCCGTCTATCTACAGCACACCACAAGGTGAAGAATGTCTTGTATCCTCTGATAGAACAACAAGGTCTAAAGGATGCTTAATTGGTTTTATTTGTGTGTGTGCATTCATGCGTGCCTGTGCATGTGTTTTCTCAGGTCTTCTCACTCTCTCTGGGGTGAGTCTGTACATCAGGTACTCTCAGAAGGCTCTGGAGGAAACTGAAAGGCGGATGGGTCGTGAGCAAATGGCTCAAGTGCACACATCTTTCGGCTGGTCTATGGGCATGGCCTGGATCTCCTTTCTTTTGGAGGTGATCACTGGCCTTCTCCTACTGCTGGCTGTCAGGCTGGTGCCTTTAAACCAGTATGAAGAGTCTGTCGCCGCCATATAGACACTCACCACCTCCCTGAACCATACGTATCCATTTCAGGCAAGGTAGTCAGTACTTGTCAAGGTAAGGCCTCCTCTCTGTCTTAGTGGTCCAAAGTCTGGAAGTGTCTGTTAGCTTATATGATGATTATTTCCACATTTTAGAATAATAGTAAAGTAAATTTAACCATACAAAAAATGTAAAACTAATTTCACATGCTTGAGATCATGAAAAACATTTCTTTGGACTAGTAATGTAGATATGGACAACCAAATTCGCCTTTGCAGTATGCAAAAATATATCAGATATCTGTTAGATGTCATTCTTTGTCGAGCTCGT
The DNA here is from genome assembly GCA_032361145.1 of Enteromius fasciolatus. Taxonomy (NCBI): domain Eukaryota; kingdom Metazoa; phylum Chordata; class Actinopteri; order Cypriniformes; family Cyprinidae; genus Enteromius; species Enteromius fasciolatus. Next base: position 2,605,872 of record JAUMHR010000011.1, on the reverse strand, counting down.
TTACAATTTTTAGCATATAGACCATTTCTAAGGCCAACTTTCTAGCTCATATGTTGCTATTGTAATTGCTAGTAAATTAATTTCATGTGTTTTTGTGCCTCCGTAGTGTATCATCTTTTATGCTGGGCCTCTGTTTTTCTCTTCCTTGTTGTTATGCTTGATTTTGCATTATGAACGGAGCATGTAACAGAAAGCGTGACCCAATTGTATATGTTTTACAGACACTCATTGTTCATTAAATATGTGTAGTTTAGAACAAAATTCATTTGAATATTGCAGTTTGATTTGCTTTATATTTGATATCTATTTGATATTTTCTAAACCTAAAGTTTCATGATTGTATGCTTTGAATTGTTTTAACTTTGATCTTTTCATGAGTCAGGCTGTCTCTTTTAGAAAATATGTGCAAGATGAATCATATCTAATCATTGCTATTTCTCTTACATTTGTGTCCATCAAACCCAAACAAGCAGATTTAATTTGCAATGCCGAGAGACATCTCACAATCCCTGAGAAGCTATGTCTTGTGAATGCTGTTGTTCTTAAATTATTGCCTTTAACACAGTCTTCTCTTTTAAATGTATGTTTAAGTGCTTTGCGCTTTAGCTTGATTAGTAGCTGTTGTTGCTTGTCATTTGTGGTATTTATTATTCTAATTTTGTGAGGAACATCATGCTTTTAGATATTCATCACGATTAAAGCTTAACTGAATTGTCTGTATGTAATGGTTTTTATATTTATTTTAAACTTTGTTTTATACAAGTGTATCAGTGGAAAAACATATTTGTGCACCAAAAGGCTGGGCAAATGTGACTTACAGGCAAATAATAGTATTATATTTTATATTTGGAAACAAAGCTTTAACAGATCAATAACAACAGAAGAAATGTGACTCACGGTAGTGACTCAAAAGGTGCTTTTGGCACACTTGGATGAATTTATGAATCATAAAGAATGTATTGTTTTAAATGAGCACCCTTGTGGGTTTAATTTTTTCTGTGCATGATAACAGTAGCCATAGACGTCAGAGGTCTGCTTTAACACTTTCAAAGGGCGACAAGCTCTGGCTGAGGCAAGAAATCAGAATCATTTAACTATTTTCAGGCGTGGAAAGAAAACTGAACAAGTGAGTGATGAGGCTTTTTTTTAATTAAAAAAACATTGGCCTTAATGATTCTTTCCAAACCGAAATTGTTCATTCGTCTTATTATTTGTGTAAATTAGGCTGGTCTAAAAAGCATAGATTGCCAAATGCTGCATCCCAAACAGATGTAAATGTTTTTTGTTGAATTATTCACAAACTATAAAATGTGCTTTGTTGTCATCCCTATTTTTGACATCTTTTAGATGAATGCATTGAGTCCAGTAATAGCACTTAAGCCCTCACTGAATAATTTTCAATTTCTGTTGGAGACAATCTGCTTTTGTGGCCTCCTCCATAAGTAGATGATTAGTCCACCCCATCAACTGTACACGGCCCCATCAGAGCGTTAGTGGGCCACACAAGGCTGAAATTAATGTTCCTTTGGGCTGGCCTTGTGGCTCACTCCATAATGGCACATTGCAGTATTTTTCCATCATGAAATGTTTTACCCATATATGCAGTCTATTGATTTTCATACATAGATACAGCTATTAATTAATCCCAATGAGACTATCAGCAGTCAACAGTGTTACTATTTAAGTTTTAAATGTTTCTCTCATTTTTCATTTTGTAGTCTAATTTAATGTGCACATTTATTATAAAAGACTTCACACTTCAAAATGGTTTTGTTGGCAGATAGTACAAATTAGTGTAAACAGGCCAATCTCACAAAGCCATGTAAATTGTCCTCATTTCACAAAAAAATTAAGTATATAATTATGAGCATATAATATTTGGAATTGTTTGTTATTTTAGGACAGGTTTTTTTTTCTATTTTCATTAATGACAAATCTCTTACAGTAATTGTTTGCTTTTTATTTTTCAAAACAGTACTGTAAAATACATTTCAATTTGCACAAATGCAAGTCACTACAACAAATGCTGCCATTATGTATAAATATATTTTCAATTGATATGGTAATGACAATTTGTTTTGCATTATCGTGGGAATATAAAAAAAAGATTAAATTCCTGGCATTTCCTGGCAGGTTTTTTTTGAGAAACACCCACACTTAGGTTAGGTACATGATTCTGTTATGCAATTCTTGTAAGGAAAAACCAGACATTGTCTTGAAAGCCACAAATGACCAACAGAATAAACTCAAACGCCCAAAACAAGTTTAGGAATATGTCATTTAAAAAATAATGTAGATCCAGTAAATTCTTTCCTTGTGCATCCTATAGCAATAAAGTTGTCTGCATTATCAGCCAAGACAGTGGCCCTGGACCCCTTCTGATATCCACTGTAGTAAGTCTCTGCTTTGTTGTGATGCTGATCCTTCTCTACATGACTACATCTTATCCTTATAGGGGAACACTTATATAACACTCAGTGCTAAAAACAATAAAACGAGTCATAATGTGTCTTCTAAAAGGCCTCAAACTGCTTCGGCTGTTCAAAGAATGCATTTAATAAGATTCAAATGTCAGTCACAATAGTTTATTGTGAGAAACCATTAAATGTGTGTGTGTTGTGCAGTATATACACACCATGTGGGTGTTCTATACCTCTCACCACTCATTGTCCAACTCGAGTGCAAAGTAGTGTTAAATCATATTTGACCTTTTTTCCAGCATGATAATCATATGCTACACAATGAACTTGCTTGATTTAAATTGTGTAAGACAAATATATGATTAAAAATATCCCTGTAGGTATAAAATGTTGCGCAGAAAACTTTCTAAATTTGATCTTTCGATCATTTCTAGGATACGAGTATATTTGATTCAACGAATGAACGCAAGCAAAGCCAACAGAGCAGAAGCTGTCGAAGTGATGATGATAAACATTTGCAGTTTATTAAATAGTCAGTTTCAATGCTTTAAAAACACAACATGGAGCGTTAAACCAAACTGCTTCACAACATCCCATAAACCTTATATTTGCATAAACATTCCCTCATATCTCTTATTCATAAAGACAAAAAGCCTCTAAAATATACAGTCATAAGACTAATAAACAATGGAAAAAATTATATAAAAAGCAACTGTGAATGAATAATATATGATTTGCAGAAACGACTATATGATTTGTTTAAATCATTATATAATTGAATGGAATACAATTATGATTATGAATTATGATTTTGCAGATTTACTGTTTTTTAAATGTCCCTGTGACCAAAAGACTGGTGTGAAGACACCTCTGATTGTTCAAAGGCTCTTCTCATGAAGTCCTGTTAGATTTGACTTTGTGCTGTTGGGCTACAAACTGAGCCTTCAGTATAGCCAGCTGAGTGTCCTCCTCACTGATACCCAGATGCCACACAGCCCTGACTGCTCCCGCGACATGAGGGAACATCAGAACCTTGACCCCCTGACCCAGAGCCTTCACCTCTTCTTCATCTACGCCTGCCATCCTCTCGCAGAACTCCTCCGGGCCCATCTGTGTGTCCCGCAGACTAAACCTCAAAATGTTGGTTTCCACAGTGTTCAGATCCAACTGGTACAGAGGAGGGTCACACTGTAACAATGCTACAAAAAGAAAAAGGTGAAAGACATTCCATCAGAATCTTAAAAATAGAACTTAGGACATTGGTGTTGAGATCCTGCAGTAAAGCGATGATATCTCAGATCATTATCTAGTCTTGTGTAAACTCCTTATAGATAAACCTGTAAATTCTGCACCTCGTTACAAGTATGGTAGAACTATCACTTCTACCACAAAAGACTGCTTTG
>JAUMHR010000011.1:2588365-2602006 GCA_032361145.1 Enteromius fasciolatus | reverse complement strand
TGACTTGACATTTAAATTTGGCATTTAAATAATTCAACTTTAAATACTCTGAATGGGCACTGAAACTTTCAAGCTTCAAAAATGGCACTATATTCATATGACTTATATGTGCATTATATTCTAAGACTTCTAGAGTCATACAATTGCTTGTGAGAAAAACAAACCATTATTCACTGACATACAATACGTGCTGCATTCACAGTCACTGAGTTGAACTTGAGGACCAAATCTATTTGATTTGTCACTGGAATCATTCAAATGTTCTTTTATACCCTTTGAAGCTTAAAAGCCCTGTATCTGAGATTGAAAAGAGAAAAAAAATCCCCTTTTGTCATCCCTGGAAGAAAGAATGTTAAATGGGTTTCTAAGAACACCAGCGTGACTAAATAATGCCTTTTATTTTTAATTCTTTCATTGAATTGATTTATTTTAACAGCTTCAGTTCTGACTAACTTGTGTTTAATTTTTTTTTGTGTTCAAGTTATTTAATACTGATTTCTAAAAGACCCACCGTGGTGAAAATCAAGTTTGTAATATTGTTCACATGAGTCATTTCATCAGTCAATACCATTGCTGAGCGAGTGACACCAAAGGCAGATTTAAAAATATGCTTTGAATCAGCCTGTCCCATTTCATATTATTAGCCAACAGTATCTACCCTAAGAATGTAGATTTTAAAGTTATAGCCGTCTGAGATGGCAAATGAGAACATGAACGTTTTGTTACTCATAATTGTAACAGTTAAGTGCCCAACATTTGTTTTTTTCAGCTATTTAAGTGTATCATTCGGTTCAAATGCACTTTCTTTACCAACATTTTCATTGTAAACCATTTATACACAGCAATGAATAGCGCAAAAGTATGTGAACTGAGATGCACTTACGGTTTGTAACATTGGCAGCACATTATTAGCTGTTTAATAATGTAGGCGAGCCAAAGACTAATGATATCAACTACATTATTATTGTCTGATGTTGTCATACTGATAATGATAAAGAGAGTGATAAATAAAATACATTGACTTGGAGACAACCATGTATAATTTACGTTTCAATCATGTATGGCTGAATCGATCCGATATTGCAACTTGTCATTGTGTAGCATTTACTACTTAAGTTAACCGAGTGAAAGGGGAAATCTGGTGTGGTTAAATTGAGGTGGGGACTAGTTTGCATATTCATGCTTACTTGTAAACCAAAGGTTATGCTAAAGCCGTTTTAAAAGCCTTTAGAAATTACTTTCTTGAGAAAAAAACTGTCATTTTAAGGGATAAAATTGGTGACTGCTGGGAGATTTAAAACGATCAATGTTCAGCCGTAGAGGTATACTTAGCATTATGGTCAAATGTGATTAGGTATAATTAGATGACTAACAAAACAGCTGTACTTATTTCTAATTCCAGTTACTGTGAATAAGAGTATTTTATATGCTTAATAAATTCCTTTACTTCTTTAATAATCATCATGTTCTAAGAAAAGATCGAACTAAGCACCTACAGTGTTGAGGGTGGAAGAAACATAGTTCTGTCACCTTGAGCAAAGCTTCTGGCTTTCCTGTGGTCCTCCTCCAGTCTGCCAATCATGTCTGACAGGGCAATCTTCCCAGCTGCTGCCAAGATACCCGACTGGCGCATTCCGCCGCCAAGTGCCTTGCAAGCGCGTACGGCTCTCTGTATGAAATCTTTTGACCCACCTAGCATGGTGCCCACAGGCGCCCCGAGTCCCTGCCAAAGAGCAAATCAGATCAGATTCCCAGCTCTTCACATGAAATTTAATAGACAGGGATAGAGAAAACAAAACAGAATCTATAAAAGAAAGCATTTAGAACAGTACAGTACAGTTTAGATATAATTATTGTATTAAATGGGTGCATGTTTACACACCACCCACCATAATGCACTTAACATGCTACACAGAACATCTTTTTTTTGTTTGCACCATTTTCCTAAAAAGGTTAAACTTTTACATTTATATTTACATTACACTTACATTTTATTATCTACCCTGAGGCAGTGTTTTTTAAATGAGCTTTTATACTATTACAGTGTTTGTTAGTATTTTCTTTAATAGTGTTTTGAATTTTAATAAATGTTTATTTTCAATTTTCATTTTATTTTTAGTAATTTGTTATGCTTTTGTCACTTTTATTAGTTTTTATTTCCTATTTAGTTTCCCAGTTTTAGTCATTTTAGTACTTGAATTAAGTTTTATCTCTCTTTCTCAATCTTTTTAAAAATCTTTTTTAATACTTAATTTTAAACGTTTTATTTTTAGTTAAAAAATGATAAAAATTAACATTAGTATTATTAGTAGTAGTATAAACATTATTAATATTAGTAAAATATTTTCATGTGAAAAACAGTGAATTTACTTTTTCATTTTCCACCTTCTCTCAGAATTTTACATTTAATACTCACACTTTTTAAAATGTAACGTTTGGTTGGTCATGTGATCTTAACATGTTAGCTCCAATAAGAGAAAACAAAACCTAATATGTCTTACAATCATATTTGCGTTTATAAATAAAGTACATGATGCACATTGTACAACATAAATAGCAACTTACAAATCACAAGCATAATCAAACAGCTGTTACAATATATGACATTTTTTAATGATACCTGGAAGACAGCTTTTTCTCTTAAAGTCTGTTGTCAGAACAGGCAGAAGTGATTTGATATTCATATCGGTGCTCTTTGTCTATAAGCCCCAATTATGTTTAATGTCTTTCAGGGAGAGGGAAATAGGAAAGTTCGGTGACGGAAAGGAGCCTGTCTCCAGCTAGATGCAAACAAGTTCTGCAATTAAAATGCAAATAAGCTTGTTGACATCTACTTCAAGGATTTAGTTGAGAGTTGAGAGTGATTAGGTTTTACAGGGTCTCTTCAATCGACTTTGTGTGTATGTGATGATCTGAGTTCATTCCGCAGGGAGTAATGAGGAGGACATTTCGATTTGAGTACAGGTGTGTTATCAGAGGAAAGTACCATCACACTTTGATGATATGAATGAAATAAGACTTGATAATCTAGATGTGTGAGACACCTTCAAGGTTCAGGTTATAAAGCATACGAGCGCTGACTTTAACAAGGTCATTTTCAATGCCTCTCACCTAAACTCATTTCTTTTGCCTTGTGGAAACTCTACAGATTCTGTTCCTTACTGCCCGGGGTTGTTTTCTTCAAAATTACTGAAATAACTTCTCTGAAAAAAACACTTCCAAGAGCGTGCAAACCACTGCTGGCTTATAATAAGTACATTTTTTCTATTCTGAAAGTCTCAGTGCTGTTCAAGGTGAATTTATTGCTGCGTTTACTGTTTCAATTTTCAAATTATGCTCTCCTTTCTATCACATAGAAGATATTATTGGTCTGCTATAATAATAATATTTATATATTAATTTAATAATTATATATGATAATAAAACAACTTGAGCTGAAATAAAGACTTGTCTTTCCCCAAAATTAATCAAAATAAATACATACATTTCTGTTCAAAAGTTTGGGGATCAGTAAGATTTTAAAGGGAAACTTTTTTAAATACTATAAGAACAGTAGTATTACTTAATATAACTGTTATTAATATATATTATTTGATCTTTCAGAAATCATTCTAACATGCTGATTTGGTGCTTATAATATTTCATATTATTATGAATTTTGAAAACATTTTTGAGAAAATATAAAAAATGAATAAATAATTAAAAATCCTACATTTTAAATGAATATATTTAAAAATAACGAATTGTACTAAATCAACATGTTATAGGAATAGTTCACCCAAAAATGCTGTTTTGGGTCACCATTGACTTCCATAGTAGGAAAAAATATACCACGGAAATCAATGGTGACCCATAGGAGCCTGGTTACAAACTTTCTTCAAAATATCTTTGTATTCGGCACCACTACTCGAGGATGAGTAAATGATGACAGATTTTTATTTATTTTTTGGTTAACTATTCCTTTAACATTAAATTCACAAACAATGCAATGTTGTATATAGCAGATGTGAATGAATTAGAACAGCTAACTGAGCATCTTATATAGAAACAGCCATACTAGAATAACAATAATTGCATTCATCATACAGTGGAGCAGAAACAAGCATGGTCAGAGAGTGTGAGTGCTAACCTTGGACAGACACACACTGACGGAGTGGCAGTGCTGCAGTATAACAGAGGGTTGGATTCCCAGTGCCACAGCTGCATTCATCACCCTCGCTCCATCCATATGCACAGCCAAACCAAACTTATCAGCCACAGACCGAAGCTTGGAGTGAGACACACAAACAGTTATCTATGTCCAAGTCTTCTACTTTAGTTTTAAACATATAACATAAAAGTGCAACATGTGGTTGTTCTGAGGTAATGGCTGAAACTATTTGTGCTGCAGCGCTAAATAAATCAGTTTATTTGTCACTTATTTATAACATGAACATCACCAGAAGGGGGGGAAAGGATGGATTGTGTCACACTCCTCAGAGTTTGGCCCCAGGTGTCTGACTGCCTTAGCATATTCTTTCACTCTCTAACACGTTTAATGAACCAATGTTTAACCAATATCTAACCTCCTGCAGGAAGGAGAGTGGGAGGACGCGACCTCCCTGAACGTTGTGCGTGTTTTCCACACAAACCAGGCGGGAGCGTGGGTAGTGTGGGTTAGGGTAACCATGACGGATCTTGGAAGTCAGCTGGTTGAGGTCAAAGGTCCCATCACCAAGGGTAGTGACTGTTGCAGAATGGACGCCTGCAATCTATGAACAAAAAACAAAAGCCCATTGTATTTTAGCCTACAGAACTATATGCTTCTTCAACTATGGACACTTTTGGACTTATAAACACAAATAATAATAAACACACATTTCATAGCCCTAATAGTCATGCAGTATTTAATAAAAAATTACATTTGAGCCAGGATTACAAGAATAACAACTGGAATAACATAAGAAACAAAAAAAAAAACACTGAGATAAATTGGTTCAAACCTGTGCACTTCCCCCTTGCTCGTACACATAAATATGAGAGAGATCACCTACTATCATCTCATCACCTCTTTCTCTGCAGTGCACCATGACTGAGAGAAAGAAAGAGGAAGGAAATTTGAGGGCAACATATGTGTTGGGAAGAACAGCTCTCCTATGTGTTAGTGTAACATCTGGTCACTAACAAGAATAAAATTCCAAGAAGAGTGAGCTATTTCTGTGAGCACAAATCAATATCATTTTTAAAATATCAGATTATAATATCTAGAAGCGGTTCTCAGGCAGAGACAGAGACCACAGCGACACAGGAAAACAGCATTATACATGTCCATTTTACCTCAGAGCTTTTACCAAGTGACAACAAGGTTTTATTAATAGCCCTGGGCACCATCCTGCAATCTCACCTGCAATCAGGTTACTCATCGTTCCTGTGGGGACATATAAAGCCGCTTCCATGCCAAACAAATCAGCAGCCATTTTCTCTAGTTCTACAGAAAGAATGGAAAAAATATCTTATAAAAATTAAGGCAAAAACACAAATTTTTGTGTGATTTTGTTGTCAGCACATTCAACTATGTAAAGAACAAAGTATTTAATAATAATATTTCATTCATCCAGATCTAGGATGTGTTATTTTAGTGTTCCCTTTATTCTTTTGAAAAGTGTTTATATATATGTGTGTTTGTATGTGTATATATATAAATGTGACTCATTCTATAATTGTCGGTACATTTGGTGTCCCCGTCTGTCACCGTCAACTCTGTTACCTAGGTAGACTTACAATGGAAACAATAGTGTAACAGAACTGACATTTTTATTTAAATTTTATGAATAAATGCTAAGAAAACATGACAACACAATTAAAAGAGCTTTAAATAACCCAATGTGAGATCAGTCATAAATTTTGTTTTCCTTTTGATATTGTGGTAACAGAGTTGACCTTCTAAAAATAACTCTTGGTATAAGAAGTTTTTAGATTAAAATATTTTCTCAGAGAGAGCACAGATACGTTTCAATGCTTCAGATCTCATTCTGAAGTTCTGAGAGATAATTCAAAGAGAAAATATAGTGTGGTAACAGAGTTGACACAAGATTTGGGGACACACTTAAAACAAACAAATAAATAAAATATTAATAATTTTGTAGAAATAAGTAAGTAACTATTTAGGGCTTCAATAAATAAAATTAATAAACTGTTGCCAAAAGAAAAGTACTATAAAATATTTTAATTGAACATTGATACATGATCACAAAAAAAACACACTTACTAATGCAGGCAAGAAGAAATCATGGTTTTTAGCTTTTATTGTTATGGACTGCACATCTCGTAATTCATAAAGAACAAAAACAAACCAATTTACGCAGTACCCGTGATGTAAATTAAAATTATTGATATTGTGCTTTTATTTCAAGAGTTGCATGCTCGTAGATTATGTGCTTTAGTGTAGTAATATACAGAGCAGCAAGGAGCCGAACATGTTATATCATGCTCGTGCGTGCTATGAACGCGATAACATGTGGCAAGACAGGATAGTTTGCTTTTCTGAGGCGAGAGACTTTTTAATTCACAACAAGTTACGAAAATAACAATAGAATAATGGCATGGCCATTAAACCTGTCAACATCTCATAGGAGCGCAGATATTTCTCTGGACAGCAGTTTTCTCAAGCACTATCTACTAAAACTGCACATGACGGAAAAAAGCTACAATTTAAAACAAATAAATAAATAAAAGTCTTGCATCTACGTTTTTTGTTGTTCATGTCGTCCACTCCGTTACCCACTCAGAACCGAACCACCAGTTGAGAAACGCTCACCCTCTAATGGCCAATTATAGAAACAACCGGTAAAACAGCAGACCATGGTGGAGGAGAGTTACATCAACAACATCTGTATTTAATGTAGCACAAACGGACTGTGTGTCAGCATCTAACCTTTAACCGTAGGGTCTTCTCCGAACACACTGTCTCCGACCTCTGCCTCGGCCATGGCTCTGCGCATGGCTGCTCCGGGTTTGGTCACTGTGTCGCTGCGGAGGTCAACGGTGCGAACGGTCGCTTCCGTGATCCCCTGCGGAGCCCCATAGTATAGCCGCACCGGACCCACGCGGAAAACACGACGAGGTTTCTGGATACACTGACGGAGTAAACGAGCTGGAACCCTTAGTGTTTTGGAACTCATTTTTTTCTACGCTACTTTGCACTATAATGTATACTCCGAGATAGCTAGTGAAAAAGTTCACACTTCACAGGTCTGAACTTTGTTTTACTGTATTCGGTAATCATTGTAAGGTGCCCTGAGCTTATAGACATGAATAACAGAAAGTCGAAGACATCGAACAGAGTACAATAAACATTACAAAACTGGTTTAAGTTGTCAATCAATAGAATCACGCGATCGAATTTCCATGTTAAAACTGAACCTGCTGTAAGGTCGCGTCTAAACTGGTCTGATGAGAGACAATAGAACCTCGTCTTATACCTCATCACGTCACAAAGGATCCATATGGAATCTGTCAAATAAGTTTTGTATCAATAACAAAATTAAGGAAGTGTCTCACTAAAATACTTCATCCAGCCAAGCATGTTTTGGAAAGATTTAAGCTCAATATTTCATATAGGCTACCTGTGAATTTTGAGGTCAAGAACCACATTGTATTTATTCAAGGGTAATTTGAAAAGATATGGAATTCTATATCAACAGAAAAATTGAATTTATGATAGAAATTTGTATAGGCTATTTGATGTGCTTTTTTATATAGAAAATGAAATATTGAATTGGAAAGAACAACATATTATACAGTTGTTTATTTTAATAGGAAAATTCCATATACATAAGAAAAAGTGGGCTGGGTGTAAACCAAATTGTTCTCATTTTAATAAAAAAAAAAAAAAAAGTGGCATGGAACACAAAAGCACAGGTATTGTAGAAATAGGCAAAAAAATATATTGTTTTTTTTTCTTTGCAATTTTTCCACAATGCCCAAAATGATTAGGCTAATAAGCAATGCTGATGTCCCTAAGGTCTTTTGTAAATTTACTACTGTAACATTTTGCACCCTCAAATTCTATATTTTTAAATAGTTGTGTCTCTCTTAACCAAATACTGTCCTGTCCTAACAAACCATACACCAACTTTATTCAGCTTTCAGGTGATATATAACAACCCAAATCTTAATTTCAAAAGTGACCCTTATGACTGGTTTTGTGGTCCAGGGTCACACATGCGCTACTTGCTTTGGATGAAAGCGTCTGCTATATGAGACATAACTGATCATTGAGTTCTGCTGTCTTTTGTTGCGTTGTGCTGCTCGCGTCCAGACTAATTCTTTTTCTAATAGGCTATAGCAAATTTGTTTGGTGCTCTTGTGTGTCCATAGTGAGTGATGGACGTTTGATATTTGTATTTAATACTACTAAAGTTATATTCACTTTGTCCACATGAGGGCGCTCAAGTATAACATTTCCAGAGGCTTAGCGCTGTCAATAGTTATTAAATACTAAACTTTAGTTCAGCTGTATTTACTAGTAATCCGTTCGATTTTCTTTGCTTTTCTTTTCCTATATATTTTTCATACAGTGACCTCAAAAAGTATTTGAATACACTCAGAACGGCACCGCATTATATAAAATACCATAAAGTGGCTCTCAGCACAAGTCTAGTCATTAAATTAAGTGGAAAATAAAAAAAGTTAAAATGATAAACTACATCTATGGGTACTTTTCACCTCTGTATGAACTTGAAGACTTTGAAGAAACAAGCTTAGTTCTAGGAAAAAGTCTTGCAATTTGTTTGCAGATGCCATATTACGATCTAATGCTTCATCCTTCATCCTTCAATGACAGTTAGATTTGACTTTTGGAATAATATTTTATTAATTAATTTAATTTAATATTTTATTATTTAATTTAATGTTTATTTATTTATTTATTTATTATTTAATAATGTTTCGTTTGTTATATATATATATATATATAGTTTGAAAACCTCTTCTGAGGCAACGTGTGATAAACCTAAGGTCACTATATATATTTATTTATGAAGAGTTACATTTTTTTTTTTTTTTCAAAAATCATGTTTTTTTTAAACTGTTATTTTGTCATTTTTTAGTAAAAAAAATCCCAACTGCAGTATGATTAAAATGAATTGGAATGCAATGAAAAAAAAAAATATATAGCAACTTTTCTATTGTTACACAAGATTTTTATTATTTAAAGTAACACCAAAAAGTTTACTGTTTAATATAGAATACAATACAATTTGATTATTCTACATAGCATATTAGCACGTAATGCACTAACTACTAGAATCAATTTGACTTAATGGTGCATCCACCTACAGATGTGTTGCAATGTCATATAGTCACGGCATGCATGTTTGCTAAGTGACTGCGTGACTTGTTGAAGATGCTCCCTGTTTGACTGTTATAATTGGCCTCTAAAATATCCACATCTCATTAATAGCTCTCAATTGCAAATAAAAAAATAACACCCCAGCCAGTATGTCAGCAAGGCTCCTAACTCTGCCTGACGCTCAAGTGTCAAACTCACATGCTCAGTGAGTAACTTGATCTTATTTACACTCGCTGCACTCAGGCCCGAAAGGCCTGTCCACCCGCTGCAGTGATGTCATACGGTCAGCAGCGGAGGTTTCCTGGCCTTTACTGGCTGTGTTTCCAGCAGCTGAGCTCTGCCAGGCCGACTCTAATAAAACCCTGCGGGAGGTGTCAGGAGAGGTTGTGAAAGTGAGTCGAGCAGCTGTCTGAGTTTCCAGTAAGAGGCAGGAGGGTGGGGGCAGGTGAGGGCTGGGGTGTGCCAGATGGCACCCGATTCTTACATTATATTCAAATGAGAGCATTTGCCATCCAACCCATGCCAGATTACTCTGGCTGTACGGCATGACTTGTGGTGCAGCGGAGAGAAAACTCTATCATGATTTCATGTGCATTCCCTATGTTTGAATTCCTTCTTAGTTTGATTTACCCTTTGAGGTTAGTAAAAGGATCGACAGATGAGGAAATTGTTTAAAGATTTCAAACCCTGTTGTTGTCCCACAGGCCTATGTTTTGTTGTTTTATGGCGGTAAAAATGAACCCATCATACATCACAGAGTGTCCACTTAAAAGTGCTTAATAAATATGCCTAGTGTGTTTTTAGGCACAGCACATTGTACCAGCGTGTGTCTTTATATTTGTCTTTTACTGCAGCTGCTGGATTAGTGCCCGTAAACGAGCAGCATATGATTTTTTTTCTAGTGTGTCTGAAGAAACAGCTCCCTGTTGTGAGAGAAACCGTTGCAGTAAGAGGAGGGTTTACTGGAAGTCAGTTTGAAAGAGTTCCCTTCATTCTTCTATTTTTTTATTACCACGCTAAGATTCTCCTGCTGATTGCGTTGCATATTTCCCTGACCAAAACTATGCACGCACTGACTATGTTATTGTAAATGCTGCATATTTACACTAATGGAGTGTGTTAGAAAGATGTTTCACAGGAAAACTCGAGCAAGTGTTTAGATCAGCAATTTGTGTATTTTGTGCTTGTTATATTCAGTGCATGTTCTAGGGTTTTCGTGGCCATTTTCAGTTCAGTGCTGATAAACCCAGTGCTTGCTGGCATTAGCTTTGAGTAAATATTGAAATTGTTTCCTTTGAGGAGTACAGGATAGCTTATCTGGGTTTCTTCATAACAATGTCTGTCAGGAACAAATGTTTTTAACAATCAATTTTACGCCTGTTTTCAAATATTATTGTTTTTTTACAGAAATATTTGTAAATCAGTTGTTCTTGGCATGTGATTATTCTTTTCAGCTATTTTTGTTTACTTTTTTTGTTCATTTTGCTGATTTTATGAAAAAAATGTATATGAATAACTTTGTTGCAGTGTTTTTCTTTGTAGTTTGCTTACTTTGAATTATTTTTTACAGGTTAGAAAGTTGTTTTCATATTAAACATTTCATAATTTTGTTTAGAATAATTTTGTTTATTTGTATATTTTCTTTCTATTTATAAGAAATGTTTTCATATGTTTCTGTTTCATCGTAGTTTGTTTTATTTAGTTTTTTTATTTACTTTGTGCATTTATGAAAATGTTTTTTTTCTGTGTATTTTTTGTTTGTTTACTTTGGGTGTTTTCTTTCAGGTTAGGAAAATGTTGTATGAATAATTTCTGCTTAGTTTTGCAAATTTATTTATTTATTTTTTCAGTTTACAGCAAATGTTTTCACATGAATTGTTTAATTGTGGTTTTGTTTAGCATTTTTTTTTTTCAGTTCACAAAAATGTATTTAAATTTATAATTTTCATCTTATTTTTAGTTTATGATAACTCTTCTGACTTACACCATTTCGTTTTTAAATGCAGCTAATATTAGGTTGTTTGTAATAGTGTTGGAGCAGTCTTGACTGTTTGACACGCAGCTGTCATCAGATATATCACTAAACCTAAAGAGGGAAAAAGCCAGATACTGCCTAGGGCTCATCGTTTCCCGGTTTGAGTCTTAAATGAAGGCACTAGCTAAACATAGAGTGCAGGATTTAGCACAATCATCACAGTACAGTGACATCACAGGCCCTGGGATCTGTAGCTCTATTTTGGTGGTGTTTACAGCAACAGTACAGACAAAGCACAAGCTGGACATGCTGGTCAAGAGGAACACCAAACCAGATCTAATTTAGATTTAATTATTATTAAAGTATTAATGATAGAGTAATAATAATAATAATAATAGAATAATGGAGTAATAGACAAAGAGAAAGCCCATACTGATTCAAAGTACACACCTGACATCAAAATAATTCAATTAAATATTTATCATTATTTAAAAATTATTTAAAAATATTTAACATAAAACCCTAATGTACATAAATGCTCCCAGATTATATTTTCCCCCTTCCAACACTTGGACATTTAACAGCATTTTACTGTAAAATTACTGGAAAGTTTAGTTGTGCTATCATTTTTCACCACACTTAGTGTAAAGGATTTTTGAAACAGGTTTTTACTGTAGCATTTTTACAGTTTGAGGTAGGTCTTTTTCCTGGACGAGATAACATGCAAAGTAGAACACTTTCTCATAATTTGTCAGAAGCATTTAATATCTAATCCAAATGACTAAATTAATTTTTTCACGTACTTGTTTAGGATTAACAATACATATAAGACTACACCATACACAATGACTGATGATTACGCTTAAGCTTCCTACTTTACCTGTTATACTCGTAATTACTCTATATCATGTTACTACCAGTAAATGCAATGCACCCACATGCTGATTTTATAACTTTCACCACTCCTGCTCCTTTAAACTCTGCTTTTATTGTTTACTTATGTTTTTTTTTTCTTCTTTAAATATCATTGCTTTCTTCCTGGTAGAATGCGGAATCCTACAGCAAGTATTCCAGTAAAAGCTGGAAGGATCACATGTCACAGGCTGTTGTGTTGAAACTGCATTGAAAGTCTCATGAGTACAGGTGACTGTAATTCAGAGTCACGCTTTAACCATTACTGTTAATCTCGCTTTTATTGGCAGAACAATCAGAAGGGAAATGCTGTTCTTTATAATTTTACTGGAATCTCCATTTGTGTATGTGTGTGTGTGTTTGTATGCAGGTGTGTTTGTTTGTACAGGCTGAGAGAGAGATAAAAAGAGTGAAAACGATCCTGTCATTTGATCTGGTGTGGTACCATACGTGATAAGGAAGCCCGGCGTTACCGTTGGACATGAGCTTTCCATTTCCTCTCAGATCCGTCAGGCTCATCTGCATAATATTGATACGGCGACGTGATGTGACCGTAACAAACACAGCTGCTGCATCCTGATTCTGAGTGCAGGAACTCAGGATAACAAAACTGCAGCGACAGACAATAGAACCGACATTCAAGAAGAATTGCTTGTCGACCTGCATTTGCTCTCAGCTGAGGAGACACAGTTGCTGTGTGTGTGTGCACATGTGTATATAAGCTCTGCCCTATATGTCTTAGAAATATGCCATTCCACTCTCAGCTGGACCGTTTTTCTGACATTAAATTGGATTAGCTGTGAATGGAGGGAGAGACAGAGAAATATTGACTCCTTCTCGGAAAGGAGAGAGAGGGCAACGCCTTTCCAATAACCATAAACCCTGGGGCTGAAAATAGACCATACAAATGTGTATATCACAAATGAGCTGCTGTTGTTTGCGGACGGTGGGTGGTGTTCTTCCACTTTCTCTTTCAAGGGTGCAGTCTGTCTCTTTTAAGTCAACACACTCTTAGTAATGACCTCAATCAAAAGAGAATGCGGTAAATGAGGTGTTACTCTCATTGCTTGGCACCAGAGCAGTGTTTGCGCCGTGCACCTCCAATAAAGTTCGCTCTTATCTTTGGAATTGCCATGTGGCCTGATGTCTGTTGTGATCTGTGGATGGCGTTATAGATTTCCTAATTAGTCAGAAGATGTTGCATAATGATGCATGTGGTCTGGCCTTTTTCTTAAACTCAACCAAACACAAGCACAATTATAATATAATATATACAGATAATATAATATACACTATTACTAAAAAGTTTTAGGTCAGTGCTTAATTTATTTTTATTTTTGAATGGAATTAAAGGAACACTCCACTTTTTTTGGAAATGGGCTCATTTTCCAACATCCCTAGAGTAATACAGATGTGTTTTACC
>JAUMHR010000011.1:2562433-2573500 GCA_032361145.1 Enteromius fasciolatus | reverse complement strand
CATTTACAGTATTAAAATGGGCTACTTAGACAACTGGAGTTAGTTACAACTACAAGTAAATATAATTAATAATGATCGCTGAATGTACTGTTACTGGTAAGACAACAGTCATATTGGCATAAAAACACTACATTGTGAATTTGATGAATAAATGTATGCTTAAAAACAGCGGTAATAGTAAGACTACAAAAATATGTTCCTATTTTGCACAAGATCTCTATAAAAAAATAAATAATATGAACTGTACTATTAGCACTTAACCTGACAGCAAGTTTCTATAAAAAGACTGACATGGGCTTCAGCAGGAAGAACAATTATTATTATCGTTAATTTTTATGTTGTGTTCATTGTCAATTTTGTCAGACAGTCAAATTGGTGACCTAGAGGTCACTGTTAAATCTTTAAAAGCTGGTGCTGTAAAACAAGTTCATTTATTTCAATAAACAATCTTTTTAAACTAGACTGCCATTGCTTGTTATATCATCATTATTGCATTTTGGTCTGTTTTATCCAGTGGTGGACAGTAACAAAGTAGTTTTAGTAGTTTACAGTACATTTTTCAAGTATCTGTACTTTACCAGAGTAGTTTTATTTTTAGTAACGTTTAGGTTTACTTCACTACATTCCCAAGCAAAGGATCATACTTTTTACTTCACTTACTTACATTTCATAAAACATATTGGTAAATTTAAGACCCCCTTAAAATTGTCACTAGTTCATTTAATTTTTTCCTCATTAATGTACACACAGGGCCACATATTGACAGAAAAACAAAATTGTTGACATTTTTGCAGATTTATTAAAAAAGAAAAACTGAAATAATCACATGGTTTCAATAACCTGTTATAATCTATTGTTGAATTCAGTGACCATAAAGCTCTTCATGCATTTTAGGATTAAAAAAGGGAGATTGGAGTAAATTTAGTAACATTAAAGCCATTCTGTGGGATATAGAGATGGGTAACAAACCTACTTTGTCAAATTTAGTAACCCTGCTGCTTCTCAACAGCTGTACACATGAAAGAAAATCTTTTCTAAAATATAAAACATAGGTGGTAACCTGTTAAGCTGCCTAAGATTTGGTGACCCCTGCTTTCTCTCTGTAGCTGTTCACATCAGAGCAGAATGCTTCCTAAGGGACAACACAGAGGCATCACCAAAGTAAAACTATCACATACATAAAACTATTCTGTGTGAAATACAAAAGAGGAAGAGATTTTAATAACCTGTGATGCCGTATTGATGGATCCAGTTACCCTGCTATATATCTACAGATGTTTACGCCAGAGAAGAATCCTTTATTAGACACAAAAAAGGTGAGGTTAGACATTACGTGAATTAATTTGGGTAGAATTAAAGCTTTTTTAAAAAAAATTTGGTAATATGCTATTTGTCTGTAATTGCACATTTTTGTCTCCTCTATTACTCAACTCTCTCCTTTAACCAACCTAGCTAACTGTTGCCATCTAGTGGTGTGGTTAAAAAGATCTAGTTCACCCAAAACTGACAACGATGTCATAATTTACTCACTTTGGTGTCAGTGCTAACTGATCGAAGCTGTTTGGTAACTAACATTCATTAAAATATCTTCTGTTTTCCACAGAAAATGGTTTGGAATTACATAGAATTTTCATCTTCCTTTCAGATTCTTTTAATTTTGAACAGTCCTAAAAGAAATGTAAAACATTTAGTATTAGTAATCAGTAAATAAAAAGACCTAAAATATATTTAATTCGGACAGCCAGTTGTGTTGACCTGTAATACTTAACTTGATGGAATTCAAAAGTAATACTAAAATGTCTGATTGGAAGAATAGAGAATATGACACAATGACATATGATACTGTTTTTTATGATACTTTCCTGGCCTTTTTTGGAATAGTCGGCATAAATCACCATCCACTCTTCTTGTATATAAAAAATATGAAATCCTGCTAAAACGTCCTTTTTTCGGTTTGTAGAAGACAGAAAATATGGGGGTAGCAATGACACCGGGCATGAGTAAACGATGACAAAATGTTCATTTAGGGGCAATATATTCCTAAACATCCAGCAACAGCAACTGCTAGCCTGTCTGCAGAAACAGTTTTGCAATTTTATCTTCATCTTGTGATTAAACTTGATCAGTGTTCACCGTTTCCCACAGATTTATCTCCCTCTCTGGATTAAATCATGTTCTCTGTATAAATGAGAGCGTTACCGAATCTCTAGCTCTCACTCCCCTGGAAACCTTTTATTTTTACTGTCTAACTTGCTGTAGGTGAGGCACTTTACGTAATTAATTACAGTTTATAGTATACACAACAGTTTGATTCTTTCTCTGATACAACTTTGTGAGTACATACGTTTCCGGGATATTTTCAAGTGCTGTCCATAAGGGAATTTATATGGTCATTCAAAATGAATAGAATTAATCTGAGATAATGATCTGAATACGGTACAGAAAAATGACTGTATCAAGAGTCAGCAGTCAACCAGGAAAGACTCACTGGAGATCATTTTAAATTCAATTTCCAATCTAGCCAATAGCAGGGCTATTTTGTCGACAAAAACTACAGTCATCAGGTCCTAGTCTGATTGCAGCTATAAAATGCATCGACAGGCAATGGATTCAGAGTTTGTCCTGCCCATTAAAGAGCACTGGGGTAAAATGCTGATGATGTGCGCTGCTCTTGTGATGGCTCTTTATCTGGATGGGCCATCAGATGCTGTGGGGAGGAGGGGGTGTTTACTCAGCAGGCACACACTCTTTCTGTGCACTCAACTGAACAACCCACTTTCTTTCGCTTTTAAAGCGCTTTTAAGGTGTCATCGAGAGTGCTTTTCTTTTAAGCCAGTTAAGCTTACACTAACTCAGTGTGTCACAAGCTACTGTGACAATGTGTGAGAGAAACTGCAACCATATAGGAGAGTATGTGATCTGATGCTACTGTAGATTTACACCACCCTACTGAAAAATAAACATACTGTAATGTATTTGAAATAATTAGCGAGCATATTTCCATATTAACATACTAAATACAAATACCCTGCAATTGTACTTTTGTAAGCTTAATTGGTAAGGTCTGCTAAATTAAACCACGTAATGCACTTTAATTGTCCAAATAAAGAAAATAAAAGTGGAATTATTGCAAGTATAATTATAATTAAATAATTATCTAAATCTAGAGTAATACGTCAGTGAATATGTTTACAGATTTGAACCTTTCTAAATATGAATAAATATATTTTAAATATATTACTTTTTTTTACTAGGGCAATTATTACTATTATTGATTTTGATAGTGATTTTTATTTTCTTTGCCATACTACAGATGCCAGTGGGGACTCTAATTTTATTGTTTCATTTTATTTCATTTGACAAAATTATTGTATTTGTTATTTCATTAAGTTACTGTAATTGTGCTGTTATTGTTTTCATTTTAACTTACCCATTGGTAATATAATTATGAAAAGAACTGAGCCATGGCTACCACTTAAGTTTGTTTTACAGCATGTTTTTATAAACTCATTTTGCTTCACTACATGTATAAAATAAGGTTTGAAGTCAAATTAAAAAAAAAGTATAGTACTTGACTAATTTGACAATTAAGATGTTGTTCAGTTCTTTGTACGGTACAAATTCAAGTTAGCGTGGAATTTATGCTGTACAGCAAAATATTGAAAGTCTTCTCAAGTAATGTAAAAGACGTTATTTTATTCACAAATCGAAAACCGCTACTCTAAAAACCCATTAGAAAATCCCAAAGGATCCCTTGGTGAATTAGTCTTTCCAAGTTGGCCGACAATTGACATCATAAAAATCACTAAAATGTAAAATAAAAAATTGAGAGACAGAAACATAAGACAAACAAGATAATTAAATAAAAAGAGGACTGATAGAGAGGGCAATGGAGGAGAGAAAGATAAACAGAACAAGCAAGAGAGTATCAGAGGAAAGAGACAGACAGTAAAAGAGAGAAGAGCTGGAGATGTAGAGGGATTGGTCATGAGATGTGGAGCAGTGATAGC
Source organism: Enteromius fasciolatus (assembly GCA_032361145.1). Taxonomy (NCBI): domain Eukaryota; kingdom Metazoa; phylum Chordata; class Actinopteri; order Cypriniformes; family Cyprinidae; genus Enteromius; species Enteromius fasciolatus. Next base: position 2,569,490 of record JAUMHR010000011.1, on the reverse strand, counting down.
GGAGAGCTCATGCTCATCCAGCACTATGCTCCAACAGATTTATGTTTGGCTCCTGGACTTGGCTCTGTACTAGCCTCTCAAATTAGATTTTTAGCGTACGTCCTGGAGCTCTTCCACCGAACCACTAGCAGGAACGAGGAGCAAATATTACATAAGGATGGAGAAAAAAAAAAAAAGACAAGATTTTTGTCTACTTTTCTAATTCTGCCTTTTGCCGCCTTGATGAAGATATGCAAAATGATTTATAAAGCTTTTATCCGCAAGCCAAGACCACAGAAGGATAAATAAGCCATAAAAACGGATTACGAAGCTCCAAGTAATTAACACAGGCTATGAGGAAAGCTCAGAGCCAAGCAAAATCCAAAATCAGAGAGAAATGCCCAGGAAAAGATGCATGGTTTTGCTGGAGAGAGTATGAGATTTAGCAGCCAGATATCACTGGCTCGGACCGACGTTCTAAATCCTCTGTGCATTTGTGGCCATGTGGCTCCTTATCTCTGTGCCTTGCCAGGTCATCATTGTAAATAAGAGTTGGTTCCTAATTAATTAGGCTGTTGGAATAGAGGTTAAACACTATAGATAAACTGAAAGGCAGATGTAGTGTCCACTGATTCTGGCTCTGACATTTAGCAGATGCTTTAAAACAAAACGACTTACAGTATACATCGCAGGGAGAACCACTTGGCACAACCTGTGGCTGAAATCATAATTCCCCTTAAAATGACGGTTTGAAGTCATCATTTACTCACCCACATGCCGTTTCAATCCTGTATGAATTGCTTTCTTCTGTGGAACATTCTTATGTGGAACACATTCATGCTGTGCTTTTCCATTAAAATGCAAGAGGATGGGTTGTCAATCTCTGAAAAAGAACCAAAATCACCATAAAAGCTTAATAAACCATATGGCTTATGCAGTATATTCACAGTATACTGAAGTCATATGATAGCTGTCTGTAAGCAAAAAAAAAAATAAAAAAAATGCTGTAGCTTTTACATTTCATTTATATTCAAGCACACTGGAGCAATTGGTTACGAATGTAACGTGGCTGCGTAAATGATTTTTCACAAACCATATCATATGGCAAAAACATACCAATTCAAACTGACATATTTTATATGCTATTATATTGCTATTATTAGTGTTGCTGAAAGTTTTGTGGATACCATGTTCCCCCATATGTTTAACATATTTTACAATATTGTGTACTTAGATAATAATTACCAAAATACATGGTGAAAACAGGTGATATTGAGAAGTATCCTAACAACTGTCTACACACGAAGAGCAAAAGTTTATTCTGCTTGTTTTATTATTATTTTATGGTCTGTAAAATAATAAGTCCTTGCTGCAGTGAAAGTCAAAAGGCTCTACAGACACGCTCAGCTTTCAATAAGTAATGAAAAAATATGTATTGTAAGGTAAAGCACAGCTGCAATCAAAGTTGTTCTCTTTACAATTCCAAAGACACATAAACTGAAATTTTTAGAAAGCTTAAACAGTTTAAACGCATTTGATCCAAACTTTCAGAGTTAATACCCACTGGGTCTGCTCTGATGCAAACGGTTTACTCACTCATTTTTTTCGAATTTGTTCTTCATTCTCTGAATTTGTTTGGTGTATGTGTTATTGTGTTTGCTGATTTCCCTCCAGTCATCTGAGAACACCCAACTCCTCATTTCGTCTCTCGCTTGTTCTTTCTCTGGCACAGGGGTCTGCTTTTCTGTTTTAGTCCCCTATCCTCTTTGTGCTCTGTTTGACAGACCGTGTTGTCTGTAACTGACCTCTTTTGCCTTTGCACTTCATTGCCAAGCTTGGTATATAAAACTCTCCATCTCTCTCAGGCTTTACCGCTGCCACAAAGAGGAGGTAGGACTAAAAGCTCAGTGTGAATGGTAGCAAAATGGTCCGGCTGTACCCTTTTTCCATCACTCTCCAGCCATATAACAGTCATTACCCTTCCCAAGTTTCTCTTGGAGACAAGCTAAGCACTTTCAGAGGAGTGAGGACAATTTGTGCTTTCTGTAGTGGCTCACCTGTCTACAGCTAGTCCTTCACCGGTGTGCTACCATCTGTTTTCAGAGGCTGGTAAATATCATCAATTCCCAATCTGCATTGAGAAAATGCAACTGAGAAAACTTGAGTCGCCGTAAAATGGTCTGTTGTGTCTTTGTGGTGTGCTCTGATATACCGTCCTGAGAAAGTTTTAATGAAGTTAACAATTATGGGAAAATGATCAAATGCAACCCACTTGCTTGTTATGTAAAATCTGTCTTTAGGGAGTGATTAAACTTATCTCTACATTAATTGAAACCAATATGCTGACGGTAATGAGTCTGCAGTGAATTGCATCACGAGTCTGATACCATCTCACTCCGGTGAGTAATACAATTTCCTGCATCTGGGTGGTTATAAAGAAAATAGAGACATAAATGAAGTTGTGAAGCTTTGAAAACAGAGCGGCATGATTTGTCTGCATAAGCAGTTTTCAAAACCCACTAACCTCACTATTTCTCCAAGACTGCGTTTCCACTGTAAAGCCAGACGATGTCAGTATTGTCTGTGCGACCACTGGCGCTTTACACTTTCGAGCTGCTAAGAGCCATGTCTCCAAATGTCTGCTTAATATTTCTCATCTCAGATACCTCATACGCACTTTCGTCCCCTGAGCTTCCCAGAAAGCCTGAAACAGTCCATATCAATACATGGCCATGCGGTGAAATACACCGAAGGCCGCTTTCTTCATGTACGTGAACATATGCAGCACGCTACACCTTTGTTCTCAGTTTATTCTCAGCTCAATATCAAAAACAGTGAAGTCTCAGCGCTGTCATACCCAGTTAGAATCAAACCCTCATGAAGATAGATGAGATGGTATTTGATCCTGAAACGTATGTGGTTCATACTCTGCCAATCTCGAGAGACACAGTAAACATGAGCTTCCAGTGAAGGTATATCGTGTAGATTTGTGTGGGATTAATAGCAGTTGACAAATGTGGAAGCTCCTCTTGCATGTCATACAATTATCTCAAATTCCTGTAATATGAAAAATGCATGCAATTTCAAACACAGTCGATACGTAACTATGTGTTTAGTGAATCTAAATACGATAAGTGACAGGTTCAATCAGGTCGAATTCCCCTCGGTATATCTTCAGGTTTGGCTATAAACCCCTCGGGAAAGAGTGCCTATTAAACGGCCATGCCACTAGTAGCATATTCTGTGTCTGAGGGCCACAAGCAATATCAATTTTTAATCTGAAGCACACTTTGAATATGTTGAGGCGTATTTATTAGCATATGCCAATATATAATAAATAATCCACCTCTGAAGCCTGCTGGTAACATGAATTTTTAATTGAGAATGTACCTAAATGTACTGCTGTATTTCTTTTAGAGATTAATTTTTATATTGGGTTGTTAGACATTAAAGGCTGAACCCCTGCGTGCCCTTTTCCCAGGACGGGATGAGAAAAATCTCTATTCCATTCTACATAACGACACCTAAATGAAAATAGTCGACATCTCTGCTGTTAGCATGTGAAACGATCAAAGCTGCAGTTAAAACGCTTTGCTTCTGAGGGCTGTGGCATTTGTTTGTTTGTTAAGTGCAGAAATCTTTTACATGGCATGTAGGTGGACAGGATGGGATGCTCTATTTATTGACTCTACCCACTGGTTTTTCATTTCAGTTAATCAGGTCTATTTGTAATGCTAATTTGTTTGTTGAGAGGGACCTGACGGCTTCTCATGGTGCAGATGTTGTCGGCCGAACCTCCATGCACAGCGGTGAAGTGCTTCTTGGAGGGTAGAAGCAGGCGAGAGAGTAAATAAGGAGTGATTGCGGAGCGAAGTGACCTTTGACCTCTTTTATGGTTGCACCCGGATACTGACTCTGAAAACTAAACGCAGGGATGCGCTCCCTCTTCTCAGCACAAATAAACATTAACAGCAGCTCCTCGGAGGGCACTTCTACAAAGAGAAAAGTTTTTCGGCATGGGAAATACTTACATTTGGCAAAAGAAAGAGCTCCTCCGGTTCCCTCAATCAGATTTTAACATTCAACAGCCCTGTTGCTGAAGTCAACAAATATTTACATTAAAAAACCATTAGAGGTCCCCTCTGTCTCTTGACAAGATCTCTCCGAGGTGCATTTGGACAGTTTTTCTGCCCACATGATTCCCTTTTAATTGTGGACGATTAGAGTCGGGGGACTTTGGGGAGCACAGGGCGACCGTCCTGTGACTGTAGGACCGTTAAACCTTTATTGGATGCTTTTGCTCTGTGGTCATGCCCATGTGCGGAGGGATGGCTAGTACACTACGGGGAAGTGTTAAAGGGGGCCTCCCTTTTTTTAATGCACCTTTTATGGGTGTTCAAACAGCAGAATAGGCTCTTGTAATGTGCTACCCACCCAGATGCCAGCGCTTTGTCCTGTCCCACCGGCCCCCCTTCCCACCTTACATACTTCATTAATTGGTCCACTAAAGACTTATCACATTGGCGCTAATTTCCGTTCCTCTCAGTTGTGAAAAGTGGCCCCCTCGTCTCAGATTCGGAGGCTCATCCGCCCCTCTTTTTCTCTGTCCCACAGCAGATGCTACTGTTCTGCCTTACTGGTGAAGGCTTCCAACTTAATTAACACTAAATAATGAAGTGGATAAACACGCCATGCGAGCACATGCGCTCAGCACTCAATCCTGTGCGGTGGCTATGCACATTGCCTGATGCCCACGCTCTACAGGAAGATATCAATGACTGTACCAGTCCAATGAGTCACCAACCTGAAACCGTTCAAGCAATTTCATTAATTAACAAGAGAGCGACTGAGTCAGCGTGCTGAGTGGATTACTCAAGCCCCCACTCTTTCAGACCGAACGACAGCTGGATTTTGAAAGTTTTGGCCAATGTGTGATATTGATATCTGCTGTTTGTGTGGCATGAAGAAATGCTTAATGAATATTTGTTTTGCATTCAGTCTAGCTCCCAATATAACAGCTCAGGATTTGTTTGTGTCTGTACAGAAAGACTGCATATGCTTGAATTTCATGGGTTGCATTTCAAATATTTGACCCTGGAGCACGAAACCAGTATGGGTTAAAATAAAAGATTTTTCTTTTATGCCAAAAATCATTAGGATGTTAGGATCATGTTCTATGAATATATTTTGTAAATTTTAGACTGTAAATATATAAAAACTAAATTTTTGACAAAAAATATGCATTAAGTATTTTTTCTCAATATTTCGATTTTTTCCCCTCTTTTTTCCAGATTTTTAAATAGATTCCAGATCACACAAATATTGTCCTATCCTGACATACCATACCATCAAATATGGTATTAATAAATTACATTTTTTGAATATATATATATATATAATTTTAGACACAAATATATATATATATATAAAAAACCCAAAAAGTATATAAACTGAAAAATATGTTGAAGTAATTAAGAAAATCATATTATTATGAATAAAAATGTGTTTAAACATAATGCTTTGATGTGGCCCTCTTTAATTTATGCCAATTTAAATAAAGTGTATCGTTCAGTTAGAAACATCATTGAGAATAATAGCAAATAAATTATAAACAAACACATTATGGTAATGATAAATAGGCATTATTGTGAAAATTATCTTAAATTATCTGGAATATACAAAATATTTACAGTCCTTAAATAATCTGGTTTTATTTATTTATTTATTATTAATTTATTTTCCTCTTAATTTTGGGGTAAAGCATGACCTGAACATGTTTTTCACTCATGTAATTCTTCCACATATGTAATCCAATGCACTCCACCGCTGCCGTGTTAAAACTCTACGCACAAAATGCCAGAAAACAAAAGCTCATTTAGAGGAAATGAATATATCCTCTGGTTCTGAGGTCTCTAATCACTCATGTATAAATGACTCTGTGCTGCACGCCGAGCACGGGAACGAGGGGTTGAGAAAAGGGGGTGGAAAACATCAAAGACGGAGGAGGGGTGGGGGTCTATCAATGTGTCTTCTTCACCATCTCTCCCTGATGCCTTGTTGTGTGGGCCCGCAAAACACTCTGACAAACACTTCATCACTGCCCCCATCCTCCTCTCATACGTTCATGTAAAAAAAGTAAAGATGAGCTGCTTTCATATGTCTGGTGCAGACACATAGGTGATTATGTGCTAATGTTCCTCATCCCTGTGCTTTTATTTTTTTCTATTTGTTTTTGAATTTTTTTCTTCTTTCCAGCAGGATGAATAATGAGAAAGGCTGGCTGTGACGGCATGGAGAATGCGGTCCACCAGGAGCCGGTGTAAGAGTCTGTTATTAAAACACACCGATGTGGGCCGAGATGTTTGGCTGCTCTGTTCTGGTGGGATGGACAGGTCCTCCTCCCTTCCCAGTAGTCCTGTTTATGCCCGGCTAATTAATGGAGCCACACTCTCATTTCCCGTCAAACAACCAGAGCAAGCTGATTCAGGGCTGCTCTGTGTGCTTAAAAGACAGAAATCTCGGTCAATGGTCTCGACCTTGGACATACAATCGCATCTGTATGCACATTCAGTTGAAAGGCGCCAGGATGAGTTTCTTGCTTTAAATGAAAATGCAGTGTCTGCTGAAGATGAAAAGATAAAAAAGTAGTATTTACATTACAAAATATAACAAAAAAGTGGTTTGTACTGTATATGTAATTTCTTTTTCAAAAGTACCATTGCTCATTGTGCTCTCATAGGGCTTCAAAAACATAACATTAATTTGTGAAAGGCAAATCAGGCGTGCGGATTCAGTGCCTCCACATCACTATGACTGGCCTTTTGCGCTGTTAGCCAGTTTTTTTCCCTCCTTTCATGTCCAAAGTCAGTCTGCAAATTGGTCTTAATGGGATAAACTGATGAATATGACTGCAATAATTAGAAGGAAACTCACTTACTCACATCACCACTTTAAGTCATATCCAAATCAAAATGAACTTACTTGTACAATGATGGTCTGATATGATGATACACTATATTACCAAAAGTTTTCGCTCACCCATTCAAATGATCAGAATCAGGTGTGCTAATCACTTGGC
>JAUMHR010000011.1:2499219-2557586 GCA_032361145.1 Enteromius fasciolatus | reverse complement strand
AAAGCCTACCAAACAATGTGATTTTTACAGGATGGTCCTTTACCAGTGGCATCGGGATATGAGAGTTAAACCAGTCTGTCAGATAGGGAGGGGTGTCGGAAGATACTACTGCTCAATTTAAAATGAGAAATGGGTGAACACCTCGTCTGCTGGGTCTCATTATAACCCTGCCTTGTGACAGACACCACATTACCGCATCGAAAGAGACCCTTTAAAAAGGGGGGATTTATTTTGTGGAATGAATTACCAAGTATAATTAAAGCTTTAATCTCCTTTTTCCCCTCAACAAAACAATTTTGTACGAACCCAGAGAAGCAATCCAAAATTAATTTACCGCACCAGTGATTAGTATTAATGCTTTGCCATTTTTTTCCCTCTTCCGTCGCTTGGCTCTCTCTTGTGCCGAGCTCAGATGAAAGGATATAGCCTGTTGTTACATGCGATATTCATGTGTAATTAACACAAGTCTTGCAGAGCACAGGGGGCAAGCTAGCATGTACTCTTAATAGCTTTCATCCTGGGAACGGCAGCTTCAGTCTATCGCGCGCAGGGTTAGGGTAGTGTATAAAACTTTGCTCGTCAAGCCTGTCAGTCAAAATGTAACCAACCAACTCTTCAACCATGCCATGAATGGATGATTTCTACATAGGCAAAGGTGAGGACAGGTGTTGATGATTTGATCAGAAATTCCATTCAGGAAGGGATGGAGATATGTCAAGATCCTTAAACCGCCTCAGGATGCTTATTCGGCTATTTGTTTATAGCATTTTGCCATGTTAAAAATGTATCTGTGAAGGTTGTTTGCTCAAGTATGACTGGATTTTTAATGGTACATTTTCCTTTCTTTCCCGTTCCATGAACCTATTGTCAAATCTGGATTGTGCAGGTTTGCATTTCAAAGCATCTAAAAGTTCGACTCGTTGAAAACCAATAAAAATACAGGCATTTGAAAGAGGCAAAGAGATAAAAATAAAAGCTTTGTGCCTTAATCTATTGTTCTTCCACAGCAATCTTCTTATTCGCTCCTTTTCCAAGAAGTTCCTCTGGTGACCTCCAGACGAGGTGTAAGGTCTTCTTTGATTGGACGAGACCTTCCATAGCCTCTGTAATGAGGGAATGACAAAGTACTGAACCATGGGATCAATGCTGGAGGTAGAAAGCTGTTCGTTAGCGTAGGTATGTGAACATCTTTGTGCTGTTTTGTAGGGTGCGAGTGGGATCGATGGTGCATTTGCTTTGTGTAGGTAAATGATCATTGTGGAGACGGACAAGACCACTTTGTCTTCTGGCCCTAGGGGAACAAAAGACAAATTGGCCTAGAACTCCCATCATCCCTTTCACTCTCAATTCTACAACTTAACATCGGCGGTGATATACGGAGGAGCTACAACGGCAAATCGGGTCAAATCATTTCCAGCCGCTCTTATAGAAGGTCAAAGGTTACTTTTAAATGCCATTTATTTCCATTTAATCACTGTTAATATCTCATTTCCTGTACCAACACTTTTAGTTGCAAAGGTCTGAAAAAGAAGACATAATTGGACTTAATGACATACCTGCTTGAGATTTGGACAAAATGTGTCTAAATTATGTTGTTGTCCTGGGCCTTGAATTTGGTCATGTGCTAGTGTTAACCAAACAGACTCATTATTTGTTTTAATAGTGTTCATTTTTCAATGACACCTTCTGCAGTTTACATAATTGCACCAGTAGGTGGCGCCAAATGACTGTCTATGAGTGAGTCATTTAAATCATACACTCATTTGACTCTTTGAAACACAATGATTCATTCAGGAACTAAACATTTCACCATATTTATGAGTGAGTCATTAAAACACTGATTCTGATCCGGTCAATTAGTGCTGGGGCCTCAATTATAAAGCACAAGTACGCTTGTCAGTGCTCTTATTTATAAAAACTGTCTTTGACATGGAATAATGCTTAGCCCCACGTCTAGCCGATGCTCTTTTTATTGTCGGAGTATTGCAGGTTTTTTAAAAATGTAAGCTGTTTTTGCAGCTCATTGTTCTAAATTATTATGATTTGTGAAATATTATGTGTCAATGGGATTAATTTGGAGTCGTTTACAAGATAAAGAGCTGAAACAGTTCATTTGCATGCAAGTTCATGGTCATTTGCGATTCGTAGATTTCACATCTTAAAGTGGCGCATTTGTGGTTTTTTTTTAGGATTGTACATTCATTCTATAAAACGCACGTACAGATATTCAAGAGTTGATTGTAAGATCAAATTTAGGATGGTTACTGCGCAATATTTTATAAATGAGGCCCCAGAAGTCTGTCTCCTAATATGAAAACATCAAGTAAAAAAATACTGTTAGGTATTCCAACAGTCTCATGACCAATTTGTACAGATTTTACAAGGTGGCAAATTCGTAGACAGCTTTAACCGAGCATTACATTTATATGTCAAGTATTATATTTAAATCAGCATAAAATGTATTTTGTGCATCTTTGACAATAATAAACCAACATGTTCTCACTCCCAATTTTGACGCTTGGTCAAGACCCTTTTGCATCGCTTTTTGAAGCTCAAGGTCCCCCTTTTTAGTCACTTTTTGACGCGAAGGGTCCTCTGTTGTTTTAAATAAGAAACCCTTAGCGTCAAAATGCTGATGCAATAATTTTTAGAATTTTATCATCATAATTAAAAGATATATTGGGTAAAAACAATGGCATTATTGCGTATATGTACAGTAGGGGTACTGTACATGTGATTTTTCAACGTAAACTGTCAAAACGGTTTTATTTCAATTATATTATTTACACATTTAAAAGTACATAACTCAACCCCTGCCCCTAAACAGATACAACTACTGTCATAATTTATTCGAAAAATATTAATATTTAATATTAATATTTTAGATGCAAAACGATTGCTGTCTCCATGTTCCGTATACTTCCTGTGTGCTGCTGCAGTCTGCGTGCAATAAAAAAAAAATGCCGCTGCAAGAATCCTTACATCAACGTTGGTTGTGAAATGCCATTGGATCTTGTGTATCTCGTGAACAATTGCGCCATGCTACGGGACGGGAATATGTTTTCTGAATGAGATGTGAGCGCATTAATGGAGCGGGATAATTTTTAGTTATTAAAACCTTGTGTTTTAATCACTAATGGTGGGTATGTTTAGGCTAGGTGGGGTTCGGTGCTCAAATAAAAGAATAAATGTATAAATGCACGCAAACCATCACGTTAAGCCAAACAACTGAGGACCCTTTGCGTCGAAAAGTGACTAAAAAGGGGTACCTTAATCTTCAAAAAGTGACGCAAAAGTTTCTTGACCAAGTGTCAAAATGTGATTACTTGGGAGTGAAAACAATGAGAAATATCTGGATTTTCACATGACACTTTTAAAGAAATAACTCACTGAAGTTTTATGTTGCCTTCTAGTTTAATGACATTATAGGCTTCTTTTAAAAAATGTCTCATAGACTAAATGCACATTATATGCTACTAAACCATCCTATGTCGGATAACGTATGATTGAACAACCAGGTTGCTGCGTGATAAATGTACAGCGTATACTGTGTTCAGTGTACAAGCAGAGTAAATATACCTTCATAATTCAGATGCCACATAAATATGCCAAGCTCAGAGATTTGAGTCTCTGTTATTGAAGAAAGAAATATTTATTTATAACCATATTAATCATGATAGTAATAATAATAATCAGAATCATAATAATATAATGATTTCATTAATAAACAGTACTGGTTGTTTGAAGCACATTGGATGCATACAGGAAGAAAACTGAAATTTAGAGTACAGATCCAGGACAGCAGAAGTTTCGTCATTTCATTTTAAATAGAATACTTTATATTGGTTTATTTTTTTTTCTTTTAGTTTTTTTTTTTCTCCACGCTTATGTATTTGGAACAACTTCAAAATTTGAAAAAGAATGAAAGAAAATGAAAACAAACAAAAGAAAACCCCAAATGATAGATTTGTTGCTGCGCAGAGCTTGTGTTGCACATGAAGAGAACCTTTAATATAATACATTTTATATTGAGATGACAGAGGAAGTAGCTTTTGTATATTTTCAGTAGAAAACAAAGGGGCTGGAAGCACACAAACATACATACACGCACACCATACACACTACATGGAGGGTAACTATCACTGAGACGACTAACTTGACTTCCATTCAAACTCTTGTGCTTCGGGGATCTGGCAATGACGATGAGGAAAATCATGTTGGCAGGAGTTCGTATTTTTCCTTTTTTGTGTTGGGAAAAGCAATTGCCAAGATAAGTTTGTCATTTCCATTGGCTTGACTGTGTTTGAATGAAGTTCAAGGGAACTGTGCAGACACAGGTGAGCTGCATAGCTGGTCTTACACCTGCCCTAATATCTAGAGCGGACGACCAGTGTAGATCTGAAGGACGTTTCGGATGGAGGAACAAGTGGCAGATACATGCGCTCGAGTTTCATCGTAGTTCTGACAATAGACTATAAGCAGACTACAGTTTGCATTGGTTCTCTGCTTTGGGTCGAGGAAGACGGCGAATGACTTTGGTGCTCAGGTTAATGGGCTGAAACAGAGAGAATAGGGAAGACAACAAGCCAAAGAATACAGTGCAAAAGCTGACATATACCTCACAGCAGGGTCGAAAAAACCAGGACATGTAAACAAGTAATGCCTCGTACGGACCAAAGCAAAGAAATAAACCCAGAGGTCTGTAGAATTGACATCTTTTTGTTAGGTTGTTCAGTCACAATCTCTTCCAGAGCAGAATCCGCCACTCGGTTTTTAGAGTCCCTGAAACAACACGTCTTGGCCGAAGTTCCCGTCGCTATCTGACCCGGTGAACTGTTTTCCACCATCCTTAAGTTTAACAAAGTAGCACATTCGCTGAGATAGGAGTCACCAGCTTTGTAGAAAATAAAGTTTTGTTCTGAGAGGAAAAAATGCAGCAAGGAAGAGTAACATCATTACCTATGGAAGGGAACACGTCAGTTCTGTCATGTAACACCTGAGTCCGAGGAAGCGCATGATTTTGCAAAGCTTGGGAATGCTGTCTGTCGAGGTGGGCTATCTGTTAAATGTACCATTCTTTCTCACTGAGCCAGAATACACACTGTAAAATGCATGAAATCGTGCAGTTGTTATTTCCTAGACGTGTTTCTTCCTGATCTGACCCACTCGTTTTCACCGGTGCAGGCTAATGCAGTCAGGTTGATCCAGTCCTGTTAGATATGAAAATGCTGACCTGAATAAAACCGGTAACTTTAGATGTTATATATATATATATAAAAAAAAAGCACGTCTCTTTTTTTTTTTTCTTCAACAGTGCATTTCTTTCCCAGGATAACATACTGCCGATTTAACAACATTGATTATAGAGTGACACCTCTTTTGAACGTGGGTCAACTGTTCACCATTTGCATAAAGAAAAAAAACAACAAAACAGAACAAAGGAAAGTGGTTGTCGATAAAAACCAAAGAGCATAATTCTGCTCCGTCTCATCCAATCGTTTTATGTCTTTTCTGCCATTGTCCTGCGGGGTCATGATAAAGTCCGTCGGCCAGCTGGAGTGCTCCTGTTATAAAAGAGAGGTGTCAGCTGGACCATACAATATCTCCGTCGGGTCCGGCTTCAGAACGAAGACGCGGTTTACCGTGTCCACATTTTACAAAGTACTGCTTAGAAAACAAAGACATGTACATAAAAAGTTGAATTACATTCAATAGCTGAACCAAAGATACAGACGAACAGAAACAACGCCACACAAGTGAAAATCTCGTAGTACTTGCATAAATCGCCGCCAAAAATAAACCTGGACCACCATCAAGGAAACAAAAAAAAAAGGTACAATCCTTTTTGAAGGGTCGCAAAGTCACAAATAGATATATCCATATATAAATGTTTTTCATACTGGTAATACAATAATACAACATTAGTAAATGGCTACAATCGACGTTTGACCACGCTGAGCAGCATGTAATTAGTACAACGTTTAAATATATAAGGATGTGTCACTGAAATGGAGCTCATTAGAAGTATAAAGGTAATCGATTTTTAATAAAACTTTGCTCGCAACCCTATGACTAAACTGGCACGTTGTCGTTTTCCACCTCGCAGCGGGCAGGAACCCATTTTCAAGATGGATAGTGAAACTCCCGTGACAATACCGAGAAGACAGCTCCAATTTTCTTAATTTGTAGCCTCATGACACCACATACAAAAGTGTTTACTACACAGCACGGCCACCTCCACAACACTACAATGAAATGCTTTTTGGTAGCCCTGGGCTTCGGGGCCGCCGCGACCCAACACGACTCTATAAAGCCCCCTTCCGCCCGTAAGCGCTCGCACACAACAACGCACGCACGCAACACGCACACATCCCAGTAAAACCTGCCGGCGGGCCATTTCGTATTGTGCTACAAACAACAGCGGGATGACAGCGCGCTCCCTACTTCAGACCAACTGGGCTCTGGTGGTTTATTTACAGTGTCTTCTCTTGCCCCGTTCCATGCGACACCTGAATAGCGACCTGATGAACTGTAAGACTGAAATTTGGAGTCCCATGCAAGTTTGTCTGCCTACATCTAGACGGGATGAATAACAGCTCCCTGTGTTCCCTTCCCCCCTCCCTCCCCCCCCCGAGGAAGCGATTGCAGTTCAACCCACGACAAAAACCTACTTATGGAAGACCCAGCTGTGCCATATATTCAAGGGCTTTGGATGAAGAGGGGCCACATGGAATCGTGTCTGGTGGGTCTTCAGCCTCTCTGCCCGGCCTCCTTGACCCTCCTAGTGCAGGCCGGACAAGGAGGTCTGCGGTGGGAGGGGGGTGGGGGGTGCGAAGGACAACATGTACACCCCCCATCCCCCCTCCTACAGCACTAATTCATCACTCTGTTGCTAGTTTTGTACTATTTTTTTTTTCTTCGCTTCTTTTTTTGTAACATATTTATACATACATATATATCGCTATATAGATATATACACTCATCTTTTTCATCTTTTTGAAACCATAAACTTAAAAAAGTTTAGAAAAATAAAAAGTTTTATGACGACCTCTCCTCTTCTCCTCCACCCCGAAAGGCTGTCCCAGGTGAAAGCTAACCCCTCTTTCATCCACAGCTTGGCTGCGTCAGTCTCGCGTCCCCACAGAGATATATAATGCCTTCTCCTGACAGCCTCGGTGTAAGGATTTCCTCTTAACTTCTTTTTGTATGTTTTTTTTTTTTTCATCGACACTTTTCTTCCTTTATCCTTTTTGTTCCTTTATAGCTGATGCTCTTCTCCGTTGTCTTCTTTCTTTATATTTACTAGAAATGCAAGAGAAATAGAAAACGTGAGTTAACCTGCAGTGTATGAACCTGAGGTGCATGCAGACAGTGGAGTTCAAAAATCTGAGAGCATCAGTGAAAATGCTTCTGTTTTGCCTATTAATAATTTAATACATAATACATTCAAAAATTTAAGAATGGCAATTTGTAGAAAGAAATTCATCTGAATGATTCATATAAAACAGTGTTACTATAAATAATAATAACAATTGTAATATTTAATAAGATAAAAAATTCAAATGATGCCATTATGTTATCAACAGAAAATAATAATAATAAAAATGTAAAACTCTGGTCAATTACAATTTTTCTATTCCAAATTACATTATCGCTGTAATTATTTGGAAATTGTATGGAATATCAATACTTATTACTACTTACTAATATAATACTAATAAGATAGATAGGTACAGTAGGTAGTTAGAAAGATAACTTTACTTTTATGACTTATAAGCAAATTCATTTAAAATGAAAAAATAAATTCCTATTTATGTACATAGGTCACATGGTCAGTGTCAGAATACATACTGCTGAATCTGAAATGTCATTGATTTTACATCATAATTTACAATTTAATCATAAATGTTTGTTTTATAATATTTTTTCTAAATCCTGAAACTTAGTTACCAGGTTTAAATTAGATTGTGAATCCCAGATCTTCAGTGTGATCTCAGACTTTTGGACTTGCATGATCTAAAAGAAACTAATTACACAATAAAAATGCAAATCATGCAGAAGGAAAATATATTCTGATTACATTATCTTCCATGCACCGGCTCAATATCAGAAACAATCCTTGGGTGTAACACTAAACACACATTGTGGAATTATCCCCCAAATCCCGGATTAAAGTAACTGAAGTGAAAATAGGGCTCAGCAGGGGGAGCTTCTGGTAAATTTTTAGCATAATGAGCGAAGCGGATTGATCAGAGGCTCTGTGATATTGTTGTAGTCTGAGGAGGATGGTTCAACGCTGAAAAGACGTCCACCGGACAGGCAGCGAAGAGCGGAGAGAGAGGAGGAGGAAGAGGAGGAGATTCCGGGGGTGTCCTGGGGGCTCTCATCCTGACAGAAGCTCTCTAATTCAGGGAGATGAGGTGCCGTGTGGAGGAGCCTCAGAAGAGGGAGCGGGCTGACTTTAATTTTAACATGACTTTGTAGTTCTTCACCCATCCCCGGAGGAGCACACAGATGTGCTCCGGCATACTGATCACACCCAATGATGGGCCTCTGTTCTCTGCTTGGGGCGTAATATCTCTGGAACAGACATGGGAGGCTCCTCAAGTTCTTGCTTGACGAACATGAACAGAAATCGACTGAGGGAGATGTAAAACTGTTGGTGGGCAGCCATGTCGATGAAAGCCAAACACGCTTGTAACATGATGCTAAGTCTCCTTTTCTGCATCCAAGTGCTATTGACTGTTAGTGACAAAACTGACAGCTACTACAAGCAATAGAATAAAATACAGACAATAAATTAAGTATGCATGTATATAATTAAAAACTAATAAAAATAAATGTCTAGCAAAACAGAAGACACATATAGTTATAAGTTTCCTTTTATTTAGACACAAAAATGGCTAAGTATTACTTATTTGTATTTTATGTACATAGCTTGAACTACTGAGTCAAAAAACAAATGGTACCGGTTGGATTTTAACAGATGAGGCGATTCATTTAAGCTGAAAATTTCACAATGTAAGCCTACATGAAAAGGACAGCAAGTACACATTTAATACTACAGGTTATACATATAAAAGATGACTGCGATATGTGCTAACATAGATTTATATATAGTATTATGTACAAAGAGTACAGTTTTTGCTTAATTTCTTTTAAAAACATTTGTTTTTTTAAAAATCCCCTGACAGAAGAAAATCGCACAATGAAACAGCACATGGCATAGACACAATTTTAAATGACAGAAAGTTAATGAGGTAACAGCAGATATAATATTAAATTGCGTTATTGTCCGATGTGACCCAGTCTGACAAAATTCGACGCTAGTTAATCCGCTGCATTAAGCAGGGAAAATAAATGATATTACATTATTAACTCCTATGTAATGTTTCAATAAATAAATAAATAAATCCAATACAAAAGAGTTTGTTTTTCAGCTTATCCTCCATTCTGTTTGCACCCTAAAACAGACCTCTCAGTAAATTAACATTTGTGCCATCAAATTGAGAGAGATGAAAATCTGCTGCTATGTGGACTGGCCCCTGGCCCAGGGTGCCATCTTACAAATCACTGCATTAACAGAGCTAATTAAACAGGCAATCTTTTAATGGCCCACTGCGGCGTCCATGCAAGACGGACACTTCCATCTTGTCAATCTGCAAGCTCACACATTCGTTTAGATGACTGCAAACTGTCTCCTCAGCAGTCATTTCGTGCTCAGCGCTGTGTTTTCTCTCTGTCGAAATGCTGGAATTAAATAAATGGGTGATTGAGTCCTAATATAGTCGCTTGATTAGTTTAATTGTCTGAAATAGAGATGGAAATGCCTTAGTCAAGAATATGGTAGGCTTTTGCATGATTTAACTCAGATTCATTTACAATTCTGCATAGATATTTTACAGGAGGAAGTGTGGTTTATACGGTTTTAAGGAAGCATTTGATTTCAAAACGGCTCATAAACGAGCACTCCTCAGAAAACGCGAATGCAACAAGGTCAGTTAAAATTGTGTCTCCCACATAAATGAAACTGAGGTCAGAGGGCAGCGTAAATATCTTCCCGATGTATGGAAAAAGGACATAAATTTAAATAGCTCAACAACACACAGCACAGAGTTATTGACTCACATCTGGACATAATATGCTCTCTCCTCTCCTCAGAAAAGGTATAAACAATTTCGTTTTAAAGCCTATTATATTCTATTATATAAAAATGCCACCATATAATATTCTTAAGGGTGTATAATAAGTTTACAAAAGAAAGGACTTTGTTCTTTGTATGTTTAACACACAATGGCGCATATGCCACACCTGTCTTGTCTTCCATTTTTAAATCGATAAACACCAACAACACATTGTTCAAAGTCAGACAAAATAAAAATGTAAAGAAAAATAAGCTTGAATAGAAAAAATAAAATCACAATGTTATTTACAGTGCATGTTCATTCTTTTGAGCAACATTTGTATTCCATTTCCACAGAGGAGATTTTAGTTTTTGCATTTTGGCTTCTGGAAACAACGGGTTTGACATTTTGTAGTCCATTTTAAATACATTCAAAATTAATTCATCACATTTTCTTTACTAGTTGCTACTTAAAGGGGCGGATCACCTCAAAATAAAAATCCCGTCACCATTTACTCACCCTCAAGTTGCTCCAAACCTGTCATTTTCTTTCTTCTGCTGAACACAAAACCAGACATCTTGAAGAATGTTGGTAACCAAACAGATGCAACTGTTTACTACCAACACTCTCCCAAATATTTTCTTTCATGTTCAACAAGAAAGAAATAAGCAGGTTTAGAACAACCTTTCCTTATTTCTAGATGAACTATGCCTTTAAACTCGTGTTTGCCGTGGCACCTGCACAGTTTTAGCCACTGTACAGCTCCCTAAACATTTTTTTTTGCTTTTTTCTTACAGCCAAGTGAGCCGCATGCTGCACAGGAGAGCAAGGACACATTCGTTTAGGTGAAATATTATGTTGCGCTGTAGATTTCTCCCTACAAAGGTGGAAAAAAGCAATGCATCTAATCTATGTTTTACAATAGGCTGCTGTGATTTCACACTCACGGGAGAACGGTGTGTCTGGAGAGGCAGCCACAACAGCTATGGTAATAGACTGAGCAGAACGGCTGTGCCACGCGGCTGGCTGGCCTAGTGTATCTCCAAATGAGATCAGTGGTTATTGACTCAATGCTGTTATCTTTAATCTGTGGAGTAAATTACTTTGGATGCTGCCTCTCTACCCAGGTTTCTTTCCCTTCCTCTATAACTCCACCCTTACAATTCCATTTGAGGGGGGGTACAGGCTGCTATTTACTGGACTGTGTGTGTGTGTGTGTGTGTGTGAGAGGGACACGAGGACATGATCAACGCCCTGAGGAACCAGGAAACGAGGGAGGCCCTATTTCACTGGGAGGATTACTGCCACCCCCAACTCTTTCTTTCTCATTCTTCCTCTCTCTCGTCTCTAAAGGCCTGGCATGTCTTATCACAGGTTCTGTATAAAGTGCTGGGCCTCAGGGGAATGTCACCTTGGGGAAAAATCTCTCACCTTAGCGTAAAAGTGCTTCTCCATTGAGAAAAATACTTTGAGGATCAAAAAGGTGGGCCTTTATAAAAACAGATACAATATGTCAAGTTTAAGAGCTTTTAAAATGTATTAATTTTTCTTACACTTTTCTAAAAGAGTCAAATACAGGTTAGCATTTTTTTATGGGGGGGTAATTAAGGACTGAGTGAATATATTTGTTATCTTATTTATCAAAATTACATATATACAGCCATTCAGAAATGTTAAATGTAATAATTAAATTAGTAAAAAAACGTGATTAAAACACATCCAAAATAAAAACTGTGCTTTACATGATTATGTATGTGTGCTGTGTATACGTATTATGTATATATAAATGCACACACGCATGTATATATTTCAGAAACATACGTTCTGTTTATAAATTAAATATATATTTATTTATAATATAAATTATAGGACTATAAATACATACAGACAGACATATATATTATATATATACACATGATAAATATACACAGCACACATACATATATTACGTAAACAAAAACCTTTATTTTGGATGTGATTAACTGTGATTAATCATTTGATAGCACTAGATTAAATGTAATAATATTGATTTATAGAAATGCATTATTAATTAATTATCTAATTGCTTCCCCACACTATATATCAAATCTTCTCACTTCTATTAGGAAGTCTTAGGCTGGCCTCCCCTCCACATACATTTTCGACGTGACCAATAATGTCCCGAAGATCTATGACTACATTGCATACTCTCAGCGCTTAACACGTAACTTAACAGCAAATCAATACTAGAACTTGTTGTTCAGAACATCATAACCGGTACTATCAAGGATGAGGGATATTTTTACAAATGTATTTTCAATTTACAGTATGTTATATCACTGCATCTTTGTTAGTTAAAATTGGACTAAACATTATTTTTAAGCAGACCGCGTCTTCCATATTAACACAAGTGTGATGGAGATTTCAGCAATGAGCGGTAATTGCTCCCCCTGTCATCTCTGTTGTTGCAGTGGGATTCTGGACATCTCATCAGCTAGAGGGTGCAATAGACCGTGTAGTGGGGAAGTGTTCTCTCTTTCCACATTACCGCACTATGTTTATTTACAGAATGCTTTCTGAGCAGCAGAAGCGGCCGTGATTAAGTGTACGCTCTTTATGTGACATCTAACAGATTAAAACTGAAGGAAACCTTGCTGGAGGCCTTCCTTCATGAATATTTGCTTTGATACAGGCAGATGCGTTTGTATAACGGTTTAGTTAAAAATAGGAAGTTTAAAGATACATTAACATATAATGTAAGTACTAAACTGTTAGATTATGTTATTGTTATTATTGCATGTAAAAAATACATTTCGATTTGCTTATAAGGAATTTTGTTAAAATAAAAAAAAACAAAAAAAACAAACTTAAATTATTTTTATTAATACTATTATTTATTTTGGCTTTAAAATATAATAACAGATTGTTCGTTATTTTTGTTTAAAATTATTATTATTATTATTTTAGTTTTAAAAATATAATAATATTTTTTTTGTTAAATAATGATAAATTAATTTTTCTTTTCTTAATCCCATAAAATGCATTTTTAGTTGATCTGTGGGAATGGAATACTTTTAACCAAATATTAAATAACAAAACAAAAAACCTTGACATCTAATCTGACATCAATCTCCCCAAATGACATACAATTGCAATCATACAGACAATAAATGTTCATTGAGTTATATAACAGTACGTCAAAGTGAAAGAGGGTGTGAGTGACAGAGAATTACTTGAAATGCTTCATAAAGGGTCCATGTACTGTAGCTAACTATCAGTTTGAACACTACTACAATATAGTATCGGTAAACAATCATAAGAGAAAGCCAGAGCTTTGTAAATGAATGTTCATATCTATATTTGATATTTGATATTTACTGGAGAAACAAAAAATAGTAAGGCTATATTAGTAGTTTACAGATAGCATATGCAAACCTCGAAAGGTTTTTCTTTTCATATTTTAATGAATAGCAGTCATCGCCACTTCTAAGTGGGTGTTCAGTGGGGCCTTTAATGCAAAGACTGCAAATATACGTATGCGAGTCTAGCGCTGCTGTTGTTTTGCTCAAGTTGCTCATTGCTGTGCCATTTAGTAAGGCAAATAAACTCACTTCCTGGCCTGCTCCCTGTCCACATAAATCAGCTGAGCTCATGCCCATAAATCTACGGCGCGACTAAATGAGAAAACTCATTGGACAGCACCCCCACCCCCTCCCCCTCTGTCACTCAGCCCCTCCCCTACCGGACCACACATTTCAATACAAACAAAACAGATCCCAAATCAATAGCCACGCAACAGAAATGCTGGATAACCGCAGGTTGATAAGAAGTGCTTTAGCCCAAATGTGACTGTTCGGGGGGGAAGGCTCGCTTACGACCCGGAGGTGTTTTGCTCTATTGAACGTAGAGGCGGTTGGGTTGTTTGTTTGTGTTTGTTTTCTTTAGTTTTGTCTGTTTGTTTGGACTGATTCTCTCTCTAGTAGGGTGTGAAGCGACTGTAACCTCCTCTGTAAAGGCTAGCCTGCAACATCAAAGATGAAAAAACAAAAAGGACCCAATCAGTGTTAAAGAGATTCTTTGGGGTGAACAGTGGTTGAAATTTTCTTCCCTTTCGTCTCAAGTTCGGAAAGAAATCAGGGTGAATTTCAACTCGGATGGGTGTCAGAGTTCAGAGTTTCATGGATCAACCGGGTAACGACTAAAACAGCCCAGCACGTTTCATCAGTTGCTCTGGATCGAACCTCTCCATCATGGCCGTCTGGCCCTCAGGTTGATCTGATTGGAGACATCTAACGCACACTGCTTTTTCAGAGCTCTCCTTAACCGGACTGCAGTAGTGCCCTCCTCAGCTCTTGCCAAATACAAAAAACTTCAAAGGCTCTATGGGCCGTTCTCCTCAGCTCCGACCCTCTGCAAAATACACACGCCTTAAACGTGGCATGAATTCTGTTCTAACAGAGAGCAAAGCAAACTTTTTTTTTTTTAGGAACCCTCTGAGGGGCTCATTATTAAACACTTTTTACTTGTGATCTGCTGGTCAAATATGATTTAATGATATTCATTTCGTTCTCAGCAGGCTCAGTGCAAGTAGTGAGAGGAGTTCTGCTCATTTGAGTCGCTACCGGGTCGGTCCTGGCATCGCTGAGAACTCTGAGTGCCCACTTCGGGCCCCCTGCGGCCCTCGTTCGGCCGGAGGAGCGTCGAAGGATATTTGCTATGCCTTAACGTGGCAAATTGAAGCCATCTTGAGAAAGGGAGGAAAATTTGATAAAAAAAAGAAAAGGAGGCAAAAAAGCAACACAGGCCACAGTTTTAATTAAGTAAATGAAGAGGAAAAAAATGGTCTTAATTAATGAAAGCTTTTAGCTAGCAGCTGCACCGGGGAATAGTACGGTTTTGAGAATCACACGGATGTCGACTTGGTAAATTCCAGTCATTTGTCTTAGGCAGAGTGTTTGTCCAATAAGCCTCATGGGCAGGGGGAGGTGGGTGCGATGGAATCTTTTTCTCTCTTTCTTTTTTCCCTGTTGTTCTTCCTCTATCTCTCGCCTTTTTCTTTAATCTCCCTCGGCACGCTGCTGCACGCGCTTGATGGTCGTTAATCTTGAGAAAAGTCCTGACCAACAGCGGCAAAAAAACAAATCATAAACAGTTTTCGCTTTTTGTGTTCAGATAGGAGTTTGAGAATTTTTCATCTTTGATGTTAGCTGCAAAAGCTAGCTAAAAACAAACATTAACAGGACGACAATCCCCACATTTGTTGATATGCAAAGGAAAGTGTCTCATTTGGAAGGTCTAATGCAGTGTCAGTACGCTGGATTACCCCAATGCTTTTAATGAGATACAAAGTGCCCAGGATCCATCTTGACAAACTGTCACATACTCACATATCAGCTGATGAGTCTCTAAAGATATATAAACATATATCTACAGTCTTGATGTTAATAATGCAAATGTAAACAGGGTCCAAAATGAACACTTGTTAAATCACCAAATACAATAATAAATCGGCTTTGGCGAGTAAATAAAACACTTCACCAGTTGGCCAGTTGTGAGAATGCTTCCTGACGTAACTGAAGAAAGCCATTAAGATAAAAAACAACACTGTCATCTAGCAATAAATACAAAAATGCTGTGGCTATATTTTGATTTATTTATTTAAAAAAAAAAAAAAAAAGTATAAATAAAGCTCATTTATGGCTGGTCATTTTGGACCCTGAATATTAATATGATCATGTACAATATTAAAGACTTCAGCCACCCCAACTAGGTATCTTCAGCTTACACCACATGCTTCAATCAGTATTATAATATTTACAATTACACTGCAAAAAATGCTTTTCTAGCATAGATTTGTTTTATTGTTTCCAGCCGAAATATCCAAAAATGATTAAATCAAGAAGGATTTTCTAGACAAGTAAAATGATTTAGTTTTCAAAATTAAGGGAGATTTTACTTAAAACAAGCAAAATAATCTTTTCAGTTTGAACTAAAATGATTTTGCTTGCCTTATTTGCAGATTATTAGAAAAGCATTTTTTTTGCTGTCTATTGTCAGTGATATCTTTCAGCATTATGATGGTTATACTGGACTCTACCTTGTATGTTGTTGGGGTGCTTGGGTCTGTGTAACAGGGCATTGATGAATGTTTCATGCATCAGGTTTCTAGACTCACCATAGTGCCCACGCTGTACGTGGCTGCAGGTCCAATTGTGTGGTGATAAGGGTCTGCTGTTGCATAGACTCTGCCATAGCTGGAGGGAAGGGAAGAAATGGAGAGGGCATTGAAGTTTCGAAAAGATGGTATGCTATACTGAACGCTGTTCGTTTGAACTAGACCCATTATCACTACACCCTTCCTCCCTCTCTCTTGCCCTCTCTTTCTTTTTGTCTGATAAAAATGCAATCACTGGCTTGCCATAAATACACGGTATAAAGGTAAGAGTGTGTTAAAAGTGATAGGTGCTCTGCTATTGTTTTGGAGTAAAAGTATTTTATTCTTATGAGCATGTGGTAAAAGTTATATTGGTCAGAGAGGAACAAGACACAGAAAAAGAGTAAAAAAGAGAAGAAATGAAGAACCAACAGCAGCATTGCAGGATCATTTGCAGTACACTTTAACCATACCATGCAGAACACTTTTATGTCTCTATTACACTTAGAATTAAAAACGTCTTACTTATTTTAGCATGATTTCATTGCAAAATAACACTAAGTGAACATTGGGTGAGTCTAAAATAATTGTATCACCTTTTTTTTAATGTAGTTGCCATTAAAAAAAAAGAAAAAAAATATTTAGTCTATTTATAGTCTATGAATTTTTTTAATTTTTCTAACATCACTTTCTATGTATATTTTCTATATAATTTTTTTCATGTTATAATCCCTTGAAACTATTAAAGGTGTTGCAAAACTCAATAGTTTTTGATCAATTCTGTGATAGATTATGCTATTCATAATATTCTTATTTGAAATAGGATTACATTAAAAGTTCAAACATGACAAAATACAAAAATATAAGAATTCATTTAGTTTTCATGCTTGTGTAAGCAAGTGAATAATCGAGTTTAAATAAATAAATAAACAAACATTTTCTATACTGTAACTTATACTTTGTTAAATGACAACATTAGCAAATCCAAACTTTCAAAGTTACAAAGTTCTAAAAGTACTGCAGAACAGGAAGGACCCAGCAAAGGAAAGAGATGCATGGATGCTTTGGATTTTGTGTTGTTGTGCGTGTGCATTAAAAAAAGCGAGTGAAGGAGGCAGAGAGTTTATGTTCACAGTTCTCTTTATCCTTTTCATGCTCCTCTGCCCTCTCTTGTTTACCCAGGCTGCACTGTAAAGAGGCACAGGGCTGGTGGCGGCGGTGGCGTTCTCTGACTCCTTTCATTGGTACCGATTTGGAACTAATTCCTCCAAGATGGGCCTTACTTCTTCCTTTATTTATTTATTAACCCCCAGCACTTCCCTTCTTCATTTGTTGACTTTCCCTACAAACACATGCTTGCAAATGAGGGCCTGCAGGGAGCAGATAAGGCAGGCCGAGCCGGGTGCCGAGGGCACAGACTGAGAGAGGAGAAAAGAGGAGAGAGGGGGGAAATCCTGGGCCCAGACATGCTATTACATATGGAAATACTATCGGATGTGACCAGGTTTTTGTCGTCAGGGATTATTACAACATCAAAGGTCAGGCCAGCTCAGAGGAGTGAGAGAGCCGAGCGGAGGGGATTTTAACTGCTTGTGACAGACAGTGCAGACGAGGGTGGCTGGGAATCCCCATAACTCTCCAGCCGGGTCGGAGTACTTAACCTGCAGCTTAACCGGGCGACGGGAATGACCCACTCCAAAGTAAACCTTTATAGCTAGTTCCAGACATATTTTTCTCCTTTAAAGTGGTTTCCATTTGATAATTATGTGATTAGTTCACCTTAAAATGAAAATACATCTATTCATCTTCTGTGACTTTCTTTCTTTTGAGGAACACAAAGAAGAGTATAATTCAATGGGTTATTTATATATAACATTTTCTCAATGAAAATTGCTTCTACACATTTTTTTTTCTGTATGAGAAAAATGTGACTATTTACCTCCAGTGTATAGACAAAAAAGACTTTTCTAAATATCTTCCTTCATGTTCAACAAAAGAAAATTGTATACAGGTTTGGAACAACATGAGGTGAAACACAAAGCCATTCATTTTTGTGTTAACTGTCCCTTTAAGCAATGTTTTTTTTAAAAAAGGAATGCTATGCAAATGAAGCGTTCTTTCATCATTCTGCTGCTCTAATGCCATACGACTTTCATTCATCTGGGGAACACAAGAGAAGATATATGTTTGTTTTTGTTCATACAATGGAAATCAATGGAATTGGACTGATTCTATGGACAAAAACTTTCTTCAAAATATCTTCTTTTGTGTTTTCCGCAGAAGAAAGGACGGTGCGTGAGTGAATGATAAGAGAATTAATACTCTGTTAAGAGGTGAGTTCAGGAGTCTGTGTCATTTAAACACTTACTTTTAAACCCCTCCGCCATGACATTTCAAATTAGAGTGCGAAACGCAGGGCTGGCTTATGTGAAAGCAAGGAGCTGAACGACAAGCGATGCAGAAAGAGCTAGAGAGAGAAAAGGAGAGTTGGAGGGAAAGAGGGGACGCGGGAAGGGGGCTGAAATAAGTGCAGTGGAATGCCAGTCTTGTCACCTGCTCTGATGTGGATCTGTGCTCGGCTCTGATAAATCTTACATTATCTGGGCTCTTCAGGCTGGCAGGCAGGGCCGTGCCTTATCGGCACTGACACGCTCAATCTTGCCTAGATTAAACCAGTGCCTGGCCTGATCCAACCTGACAGGGTCCCCACAGGTCCTGGATAAATTACTGACAACCCTGCACCACCTTCGTCTTCACACACACACTCAACCCTGTGGCCAGAAGTGAGTAAGCTAAGTGGTTACGGAAATTCAGGTTGAATTCAAGTTTAAAGGGCGAGAGTGTATGAAAGATAGGGAAGCAAAGTCTAAAATGATCTAATTTATCCCAGTTTAATAAGAAATCAGATCTGTAAACTCATACCGGGCTTTCTGAGCTGAGGAAAACACTTTTCAGAACTCAAATGCAGTTAAAAATTGCAGTGCATAACGTCCTGTCAGGCCTTAAAATACACATCGTCTTACTCATAATAACTGATATTGGAAATCAGAGAAAGATTAATGTTTTTAAACTTAATTTGTCAAATAATGAGAGTATAGTATATGGACAGATTAGAAACAGGGCAGGACTTTTTATTTTAAAGCACTTTCATGTAACATTGGTGCTGTCAAATGAATAATCACAATTAATTGCATCCAAAATTAAATTTTTTTGTGTACGTAATATATGTGTGTATTGTGTTAGTTATGCATATTTATACTACAGGGCCGTTGAATGCTTGAATCTGATTGGCTGACGAACATTCTGAAGAATTAGTTCACTTTTTTTGATATCAACCACATTTTTTGGTCAAAACCTGTATTTAGACACCATCAGGTCTAATATACATAGACTCACATCACAAGTGTTGTGATGTCTTTAACCAAGTAATAAAAGACAGACATAAAGCACAAGACTCTTACCTGTCACTGTAGGCCGCTGCAGCTGCTGCGGCTGGTTGGGCATATCTGTATGCTGCATAGCCACCCTGTCAATTACATAAGGGTATCCGTCAGACACATGCAAACAGCAGGGCATTGGTGACATGAAACTTTTAGAACCATCTGTCCACAATACAGCTGGACTGTTCATACATTATCCCATCCCTTTGCAGATCCTAACCATGCAGCAAATCCCAAAAGCTCAGTTACAACCTTAAGAGTGCTGCTGAAAAGCCCTGTCAATGCTCACTAAAATCAACGCTGAGTGATTTAGGTGGTATTTAGTTTGCCAATACAGGTTTTTGTGAAGCCTTTTTGTTTAATGGGGGAATTGTCAGATTGACTGCATTAGCTCTTCATATAGATCTCGGCCACAGATGCCTAACAGCCCGAGTCCGAAAGCGAACCATCTGAGCATCTTCACTTATCTACGCTGTGTGCAGCAATAGCGGTGCAACCAACGGCTTGTCTTTCCAGTGTGCATCAATCCCATCAATTGATATGGCAGGGCTGGGTGACTATCGATCAGCATGGTAAGTGGCAATCTGGTATAAACAATTAAAATCAGTCAATGTTTGCTTACTGTGAATGAACCAAATGGAAGATTTGGCTGAAGCTATTGAAGGGGCCTTTTAATTAATGTGGCTGGCCAATACAAGTCTCCTGGCTCGATGCCCAGGGGAGCGGTCTTGACACACACAACGTGCTCATCCGTGGCTGCAGAACGGCACAAGACAACACTAAATATTGCTTGTATAAGCATTAGATGACATCTGACAAAGCTATTAATTGCTCCATTCAAGCTAGCTATTAATAGGCGTGTTGTGAGCAGCATCAAATGACATTAGCTGAGACTGTTAGCCGCAACAACCGAGCGTCGTCTGCTGTGTCTTCTCGGTGTGAAGTTTTGTGAATGCTTACACTTCAAACGTGGCAAGCCTTAAACAACGGGGAATGTATTTGCTGTGAGCGAGTATCTAAGTGGCTGGGATGCTTATTGAAGTGTCTGCTGTAATGAAACGTAGCTCCGCTCTTTGTTATTTTAGCACGCTGACATCACTGGTACATTATGTGAATAATCGCGGTGCCAGAGCTCGTGCAGGACTGAGGCATCACAGATACAGGACTGCACGCTGAATTATGGATGCTCTCATTTATTTTTCATCTCGGGATTAATGTCCGATGCTACTCTGCTAAGATCAAATGTTTAGCTACTGGAGTCGAAGAAAAATCAGGTCAGAGAAGATTGTGTACATGGATTCTGCAGGAGTTACAGCTTCCTAATTCCAGTTTTACCGGCTAACACAGATGGATTTAAAGGGATAGATCAACCACATATAACATTTATGTCATTATTTACTCAGCTTCACATCTCTCCAAACCTGTATGCTGCTTTTTGTTGAACTCAAAAAAATTATTAATAAAATAAAATAAAAAAATATATACATTTCTCAAGATTTTGACCATCGTCTGCCAAAAAAATATTGTAAAATCTCAAGCTTGACATGAAAGTATTAGATTAGGAAACATTTGAAAACCAGTAACGTTTAAGGTTACTGATGTCCTACCAGAGTTAAAGAAAATCAATTTAAACCTGAACTTTACTAAAGTCTTCAGTGTCATGTGATCCTTTAGAAATATTTCTAATACTGACTTGGTGCTCAATAAACATTTCTTATTATTATCAATGTTAACAGCAGTCATTCTGCTCAGTATTTCATGAGGAATTCCCAGGATTCTTTGTTGAATAGAACGTAAGAAAAAACACTGAAATACAAATATTTAGCAACATTATAAGTTTATTTATAGACAATTAAATGCAGTCTAGGTAAAGAAAAGTGTTATTATTATTATTATTTTAAATCTTCCAAGTCTTTTGAATGGATTCAAACATGATTCTCTAAGAAATTCTCCAACTCCCCTGGAGTTAAACAGTTGAGTTTTACAGTTCAATGCAATCTATTCAGCCGTTCTCCTGTTCTAGTGATAGCACTTTTAGCATAGCTTAGCATAGATCATTGAATCTAGTGTAATTAGACTCCAAGCATTTCGATGCAAAATGATCAAAGTTGGAGAATGAGTGCTCTCAGAACCTGATCACTACCAACTGTCATCGTGTGTAAAGAAAACATCAAGTTACACGGTGAAGATCGATTCAAATATTTAGCATACAGGTTTGGATTAACATGAGAGTGAGTAATCTTTATTTAAACTACTCCTTTCAAAGTTATCTTAACTTTGGGTTAGTTCATGGGGTGGTCCACAGAGAAGGATTCTGACTTTATTGGCGAGCAAACATGTACTACACCCATTCGTCAAAATCCATTCGACTATTAGATCTATCTGGGACTGTAGCCACGGACCTGGCTAGGAGTTTGCAAACTTGGCGGCAAACACACTATAGCACGTGCCAGGTAAAGGCATGGCAGTTACGTCCACGTTCATTTGTCTTGTTTTAGATCTGAATGTTGAATTAATTTCCATTTTTCATGCAGTGAAATAATCCTGGGAAAGGGAGGCACGCTCTCTGATCACCTGACTGACTAATACGTTTTGACGGCCTGTCAAAAACAATAGGGCCCGGGCACAATCTCGGGCTGTAGCATGAGGCCTTTGGGCTGTATTTTAATGGAAGCTGAGGGAAAGGCGGATCAAACGAGTGCCATAAATTAGAACAAAAACACTGTAACGTCGACTTCATCCACTTGATCAGGAATGATTTTCCACCCACTTGGAGTAAAACCATGCAGTGCTAGAGATAAAATGTGGAAGATTGCGACGTTAAGTGCGTAGGGGGGTTCGTTTTTGGTTCATTCCACACTGTACATGTTAGCATTATCCTAAAATCCATAGAGATTAACTACAGGCTTCAAAGGAAGCTAATTTGAATTGGTTGAGTCATGTGCGATTTCATTGTGCCATGTGATGGTATGCACCAACAAGGCTTTTAGTACACCACAAATGGCCATCCTAGTGGATCTGCACATGGTGACCTGAGCTGACCCTTGGTCTTATGAAATATTCAGCACGAGCTGCTCAGGTTAGGCCCAGCAAACGCAAGCAGCAAGCGTTGTCCTCAACATTGCATTCTTTTACAGAAACGGTGGAAAAGGCACCAGGAGTTGGAAAAAACATAGCATACTCACATAGATCTCAGCACCGTAGAAGCCATCTTGGTATACCACACTGCAAAAACACAACAAGAAATAACAAAACACAATACATCAGTGCCGAACATCCATGGAGTTTCTTCGCACTGTATAGAAAAGAAAATAAATTATGCAGCAATGCATTCATTCGGCAAACAAAACAATTCACTCCAGACTGTGAGGAAAAACAGGAGAAAAACTGAGCAGATTAGGAAAGATGGGCATTTTCTGTGCTTAGAGAAAAACAGTGTTTCTTTATAATGGGCTTTGCTCTGTCTTGTCACTGGGGAAAACCGGTAGGGCTTGCCATTAGAGTGTAACGCACTTTATAGCCATCAAGCGGTCATGTTGCAGGTTAAGGCGGTAGCACATGTAATGTGAAAATGGCCCATTGATAAAAGCGCTTTTAAGTGCTGAATTTTACCTAATATGGCTTCAGGCTTAGACAAAAACAAAGCAAGCCATTTGCAGATGTGTGTATGTTTTGGGTGGAGGGTTACTCACGCTCCATAAGCAGGAATGGGAGGGGGTGGAGGCACGGCGCGGAACGTGTTGTAGACGGCACGACCTCTGCCTCTCAAGTGGGCGCCCCTGTAAGCCACCGTCGCCCCTGTGGTGGGATAGGGGAAGCCTGTCACTGGAAGAAAAGGAGAGAAGAAAGAAGGTGACATAAGCTTTTGCTTCTAAGAGGCACACCTGTCACTGCCAATCGGCTTTCAGTCGAGAGTGTGACAACACACTGTCATCCTAAAATGTGATGCTTTAAAACAACTCCGACGGATGTCAAACGGTGCGTCATGTTGGCACAACACATCAAGCATGGCAGCATGATACAGCCAGTGATTCTCAACTGGTTTTGCTTCAGGACGCAGATTTGTGGCAACTTGATACCGTTAAAAGTGTGTTTATCCTTCGAAAGCACAGCACAAATGTCATTCAAAATCAAAAGGTGATAGTTATTAAAGGCACACTATTGAATTCGGAGATTTTTGATGACATGCATGTCATCTGTGGAGGAAGTGATAGCTAATAAGATTTTAATTAGTTTCTTGTTATGCCAGATAATTGATAAACAATCAATATCGGAATTAAAGTCAAATATAATAATATATATTATTATATAATACATATTATATTTGTATTATATTATATAATAATATATATATATTAGTATGTTAAAAATAAATATGGAATTATCATACAAATATTAAAACAAATATATTATGTCAATACAAATATTAAACAAATGGCAAATATGGATTTCTGGGCTTAATGGCAACATTTGTGGCTGGAATATAAAATTGCAAGTTACTTGTGGATCAACTGATTTATTCGTATAACTATTGGCTGATATGATGATATTTATTTTCATGTTAATAACAGATAATTAAAATGTATAAATAATGTTTAAATAAATATAATAAAAAATAAATAAAATATAAAATTAGAACATATATAAATTGTATAAAAATAATACAAACATAATATATATATATATATATATATATATATAAATTGTAAATTATATATTAGTGAATTTAATGATGACAACATCATAATGTACAGTATGGAAAATGGATATCCATGCTAAATATCACATTTAATAATATTAAATATATATTTTTGTATATTTTCAAAGTTCTATTTATATATTTTAGTCTTTTGAACTTAAAAACTAAAATAGCATAGCACAGATATATTGTGCATCTAATTAAAGAATTAAATAAGAACATAAACAACACAGACCCAACAGTATGACAAATTATTAAAAATTATCCACACCAAATGAAAAGCATCACACTGCACTAAACTAAAATTTCCAGGCTTTTTTAACTGAATATTTAGCATAAATCTGAGCGCCTGGAGAAGGAAACGCTAAGGCATCCCTTGTCTGGGGAAGCCTCTCTATTGTGGTTATCTCTGAAAGCTTGAGCGTGGGGTGTGTGTGAGTGTGTCTGGCTGCTCTCCCGCTCTGGAGGGGTGTGTGCGAGGCTGGGGAGATGGTAGGTTGTTGTAGGTGAGACACAAGGTTCTGGCACGCGGGGCTGAAAGAGCAGATGGAGAGGATTGTTTAGAGATGCAATCACAGGCCGGCGCCATCCCTCATCTCTTTCCCCCCACACACTTCCCCAGCCTCTCGCCACCGCCGGGGCCAGACCCAGCCTGGAGGAGAGCAGGGACAACTCAGGGTCAAGACTGGGAGAGGTGGCAGAGAGAGAGAGAATCGTGTTTTATGCATGTTAAGGAAACACACACGGATGTGAAAGTGAAACAGACAGAATGAAACCTGAAACAGTGTGCATACCAATAAATATGTGAAAACACGTCCAGGTCACATTTCACACAGTCTCAGCCACAGATGCCCACAGACTGCCCGCAATCCATTAGATGGATATTGCACATAAAAATGGAAAGCTTTTTCTCAGTGTCACAAGCGCGGATTTGACTGGATGAGTATAAATACACTTTTTTAGGTAACACTTTACGGTAAGGTGATATTATGCCATTTTTAAGGCTCCTAATATTGTTTTGGGAGTCTTCTACAATAGGTATATTTAATTTGTTATTTAATTCAGCATTAATTAATTATAGTATAAGGTTATTACAAAGAATACAAAGTTAGATTTAAATCCTAATGATCTTACACTTCAAGCAGTCCAAAAATAGATGGATACTGGTCCAGATCCGGAAAAATGTAAAGTAAACTGCAAACTCTCAAATCCTGTTTATTGGAAGTTTCTAAGTGTGCCATTTTTTGTGACATATGACTTGTGCATGTTCCTGACATGAGTGTGAGATTCACCCAAATAATATGAGAGAATAATAAATAAAAGGGAAAATCAGGAAAGTGAGTAAAACAGTAAAAAGTCAATGACAGCGGCATTATTACCCATAGTACTGTGCAAGCAATACACAGCCCAGCAGTGCAGCCCACAAAGCTCTCTTTCTCATTTATGCACCGATGACACTATCGCTGTCTACCCTGCGTCTCAGAGGAGCAGGACAACCCTCTTCAGTTATTTCATGTCCCCAAACAAAACCTGTGCCTCCTCCTGATCATTACTGTACAGACATCAGCCAAGCAGCACTCAGTTAATAGTCAATATGTGTCAAAGTTACCACTTTTAATGAGGTCAGCTGGGTTTATTTTAAGCACATATATGTATGTCTATATATTTCGCACGCTGCCTCTTCGATTCACATTCAGCAAACATTTGGCCCTGGGGTTCGTAAGTGCTGGTATAATTTCCCTTTGACTCCCTCTTATCTCCTCTCAGACAAACAAACAAACAATAAAACCTCTTGTGTGCGACACACCAATCAGTGGTGGAGAGGTACGGCTCAGCCCTTCATCAGAAGAAAAAGAAAGACAGATGGCTGAAGGTAAGGCGTTTGCTCTTTCGTTTTGATATAGCGCAGAGCCGTTGACATTTTAATTTGTCCCTTTTAAGCTATAGAGTCGGTGTTAATATGCCAAACAGTGGTCGTCTCTGATATATGCCAGGCATGGTCAATTTATCCCGAATTCCTGGCATGGGCAATGCTCCTTATATTTTCTTTGATTTTGTGTGTGTACATTATGTGTGCCATGACGTACATAAATGTAATCTCATAATGAGCTACGGGTCTGCACGCAGCACCGATTCAATAATAAGCCATAAATCATTCCAGCCAGTTATGACACTCCATAAAGCCTCCGAAACACACAACTGCAAAAGTGTACGCGAGCATAAATCCTTGTAGCCCTCGTGCGCCCCTGTTATTTCAACACAAGAGAAGGTGGAGAGGGTCGAAACCCTTTACATCTGCACATCTACAGTTTAAAGCGATAAGGACGCTGCTGCATCCAGCTGGGTTTACACAGGGGTATCTCTAGCGCCGGGAAGCGTCCCGTTGGGCTGTTTGGATGAAGGTTTGGGGGCAATTACATCCCCTACCCCTTTGGGACTCTTTCATTTACTGCAAGACTGGCTCCTTTAATAAGGTGCGGCTGGAAATCGCCGGGTGAGGGCCTCTCTCAGGTTGCGTGCTATTGTGAAACGTCTTTAGATAATCAGACCACCGATAAACCCATATCATGAGGAAAATTACACCATTGCTAGATTAAAGGGAGTTTTTTTTCCTTCCCCCGATACTTCTAATATTGTAATTAGACTGCTTAATTTCAATTATGGATCTACTTGAGTGGTTTTGTAATTGAAAAAGCACAAAATGCACACAATGCTCCGGCTCTTTTAAAGAAGTGCACACACATAAGTGCACTGTTAAGTGCTTCAATATTAGTGCCCCACATGTATTCTACACAAGTGTGCAACAGAGATGTGAACGCTTGAATAAACTTCTAGTCGTTAAATTTTTTTTAGGTATAGTTATGGTAATAAACCTAGGGGGCGCTAAAGTTAAAGTGCTGATGGGATGCATTTTTTGAAGATCGATTTTTTCTTTTGAAATGCTGCAGAAAAGAAGCCCTGGGATCATCCAATGTTTATGACTCTTAGATGCTTTTTTCATTAACATAATCTATTTTCTTTTACGAACTTTGAAGCCTTAGTTCTGCTGTTCAACATGATGACATTTAATATACGCAGTGTTAAAAGAAACATAAGTAAACACTATTGGGTTATTGCCAACGATAGACCTCATTTCAAGAAATAATTATGTTACCAATTACTCACCCTCGTGTCCTTCCAAACCTGTATACGTTTCTTTCTTATGTTGAACATAGAAGATATTCTGACAATTTTTTTTGTTTTTAAAGAACCAAATGTAGTCGGTCCCCACTGACTTCTATAGTAGTGATTTCCATCAACTTTTATAAGAAAGAAACCCATTCATGTTTGGAACAACATGATTGGTTAGTCAATCATTTTTGGGTGAACTATCATTTTTAAATTGCATGTGTTGTCATTTTAATAGCTATTTACAGCATTTTATCAGTTTACCCATGTATCTAATTAATGCAACTAATTAAATTGCTCAAACCGATTCCATGACAATAGCAGACTGAATAAACGTAAAAAAACGGCTAATATACAGTATAGCTAATGCCCGCTATAGCTCCCTCTTGTGGCAACACTAATAACGAAATGAGTACTTGTGCTGAAATAAAACCATCTGCGCTCACATACTTGTGTACAACATGTTTTGAGCCAATTATTTTTCTGGATGAGACACACATGGCCTGGAACCAAACATCCCTTAAAACATTTTATCATTTTTATTTAAAACATAAAAATTTCTTGCTCGCTACTTTGCATTTTAATCTTATTGGCTGCGTTTGTCTCAACACTCTGCCATGGACCGAATTCACTGGCTGAGAGAGCTGTCAATCAATCAATATTATGTTTTTCGCGCCTTCATGCATGCGCTGCCAGTTCGGATTGAGCAAGGTAGGGAAAACGACCCTAAGATTACACAATTAAGTTTGCTGTGCACGGTTAGCGCCTCAGCCTCGCGTCTGCATCTCTAATTTGGCTTTGGCTACCGAGTGCTAGTTAAGAGCCTGAGGGGGAGAGAGAGAGAGACTGAGGGTTGACGAGAGAAGGAAGATATTGAGATTTAAAGATAGAGTGAGGGAGTAAGAAAAGGGCAGATGGAAAACACCCCAGGCTTAGATGAAGAGAGAAATAGAATTAGCGATATATGTCGAGAGAAGGCTGTGAAAAGCTAGAGGAGTGGAGAAATGAGAGTCAGGGAGGGAGTCTTACGGGGAAGAGAGAAGCCCGACTTCCCTGGAAGAGGTTAAAAGCAGGCAGTCGGCGGCCCTCATCAGTCATTCTCCTGAATGGGATTTGAGGACAATAAACCTGTAGCACCCGGACGAATGGAGACGGAGTGCGCTGTCAGCAGCGCACGATTTATGGCGCCCAATTCCGCTGATCTCCCGCACAGAAACTCGGACTGATAAACAGTGATTAATCACCTTTACATCCGATTTCAGCACCACCCCCTCCCCCAACAAAGTACATTAAATGCAGTCATAATTATTTCACGTGAAAGCATCCCTCTTTTGTGAACGGCGGGAGGGAAACGAGGGGCAACACGTGGGCGTCCGTTTCAACCATTCTGGAAGGTACCTTATTTAGTAAGTGAAATCTATATCTTATTTCCATTTTGTCGCTTCTCCACCGGTAGCCCCCCGGGGAACGGAGGAGGCATATGGTGTCGTTTAGGCTTGGCGAACTTTAGAGGCATGTTAAGACGACTTGAAAAATTTGCATCCAATAAATCAAGCGCCACCGGCTCCCTGAGCCAAGCCGCTGAAGTGTCGGACCAGGGTAAATCTGATTTGATGGGATGTTTTGGGAAGGTGTATGTTCACATGGGAGGCATGGAGGGGTATTTGTTGTGATTAGAGAAGAAATCACATGCATGTTTCAGTGCATACTTAGGGGTCGAAGCATGCATAAACATTTTACACGCACCGGATTGCTTAGCGTATTTGCATTTTTACGCGCTCTATGCATATGTAGCGCATTCGAATCGTGTAACGGCTGCATTGGATTGTGCGTTTATGCATGCCAGAATCAAGGGAGGGAGGGAGGAAAGGAAGGGGGAAAAAGTCAGATAAAAATGATAAACGACTGCTTTCTGTCACCGATGGTTATTTAGAGTTTTGCTGTAAAGCTGTCCTGAAATGAACAGATTTTAGTCTAATGAGCAAAAAGGCAGGCCGTTAAAGAGCTGCTATGTGCTCAGCACTTCTTCCAAATAAAATACTGTAATACCATTTCTCCCTCATTAGGATGCAAAGGGCTCAAAGAACTCAGGGCAATAAAGAAATCAAAGAGCGAGAGGGCAAACAACAGCACAAAAAAGACAAGTCAGTCAAACAAAGACGGCTTCTAATCTGCGGTTCAGAAAAAACAGTCCGCACCACTGTTTCATCTCAGTGGGAAATGATGGCCTGGCTGATTATCGCATTGTCAAATGCACCGTGCGGGATGGGAGAACCGGGCCACGATTTAAAATAATTTCTTAAGTGTTTCTCTGAAGCGCCCGTGTCTGAATTTGATCTAGAAATCAAAGCACATCTGACGAACAGTGAATCAAAGTAAGTATCCGAGCGAGGCCCTGTGACCACAACACTCAAATGCAGTTTACCTGCATAAAATTCAGGACCATAGACAGCTCCCACCACTGGATTCAGCTTCCAGCCTGTAGAGGAATACACAGGGGAAGAGAGAATTAGCTGCGAATTGTTTTCGCCGTGACCTGTGGAGTGTTTCTTGATCTTGCGCCGATTAATTCAAGGGACTGGCGGGAATTTGAAAAGAAACTGTAGAGATCCGGAAGAGCAAACAAAAGAAAAGGGGGAGGAGGGAGAGGAGGAGGTGTGATATGACGGGAAAATATTTAAGGCGACATTAAGTTAAAGGAGTTAGGGGGCGGCAATATCGGGGCATTCGGAAGAGTGCGAGCAATATAGGATGCGAAAGGGAGAGGGAGAATGAGAGACAGAGAGCAAGAGAGTAGTGAGTGCTGTCCGGTGTGCTGTCAGTGATAGATGGGGGCTGTAAAATAGCCTCCTCTCACTCCCCATTGGCTGTGACTGAAGTAGAGCTGGGGGGTCTGCTGCTGATATATTTGATTCTTTTATTCCCCCTCTCTGTCTCTCTCTCCATTGCAGTCTGAGGGAATGAGCATCAGCGGAAGAGCTCAGGACCCCACCAAGAGCCCTGTGCTGAATGAGCCACCTCTCTACCCTGATCCCTATCAGCTAAGCTCTCCCTCCGGAGCTCCCGAACAGCATAAGGAGAGCTGTAGAGGAAGAGATCACTCTTTACATTAAGCCCCTTTTTAGCAGGAAACAAAATGGACATTACATCATTCTTATTACACTTGATGATAGCTTAAATTAGCAGCCCTAAAAAGAATGTGCAAACTTTAAACTGCATTAGATAACAAATTATCAAACCAAGCGGGATTCCCTTTAAAGAACTAAAACATTTCACAAGGTTTTTTTTTAATGATTAAAAATAATAATTTTGTATAATTATTTAGAAATATAATAAATAATTCTGTTTTAAATGAGCAATTATAAAAAATGAATCATTTTATATAATCACTTCTAAAAACATATGAAATAACTGGGTTTGGGTTGTTCAAAGAGTAAATTCACCGTCCAAAATATTAATAATAGTAATTCATAATTATTGTTCATAGCAAAATATCAAAGCAAATGGGATTTAAAATTTAAAGAGCCCACATTTATCAAAGAAAACATTTAACAAAAATATGTTAACCAAAAAACAATAAATAAAATTGTATTATAAAATTATTTATAAAACAAATTAAAAAGTGTTTTTATAAATGATAAAAAACATTATAATTATACATGTAATTTTTTTTTTGAAATATATATATTTAATTTATATATTGTATTATATATATATTTGTATTTATGTAAATACTGTTAGGGTTAGGCCGTTTTTTGTGCATATGTTGCTTGGTTTGATTATGAAATCATACATTTTAAGTATAAAATTACATTTGGGGTGACTGAATGCTTTTACAGTGAAAAACAAAAGCTCTTACCGTTTGTATATGGGTTGGCCACTTTTTTGTTTGTCATTACTCGTGCCGTTGCATTATTTACCTGTAAAGAGAAAGTACATATAAGAAACAAAACCCAAAACACAAAGAATACAGGCACATACGCCACAGGCATGAGTGTGACAAAAATCTGGTTCATGCTTCTCCGCAAAAAGTAAAAAAAAAAAAAAAAACATTCACATGCTCTAATTATCAGCTGAAAAATTATGAGATGCTAAAAATGAAAGCGATCCATCAAGCTCTGATCTTCTGTTTTCCTGCTGGATGTAGGATCTAATCCAGGCTGTTTGTAAAAGTGCTGGATGATGACATCTGGTTCAACATGTAATGAAACAGAGCAACTCTGGAAATGGGCTTTAATGAAACCCAGAGTATATTGGAATTCCCCACTAGCCAAGCTGAGGGAGCTTCCTTGAGGCCTTCTCCGCAATTTAATCTGCCACATCGTCTAGACAGTTCTACATATCCCAGACACTACAACCCTGAGGCGGCGGCTTCATGAACACTATATTTAACCTCAGGAAGGAGGAGTCATATTGTACAAGCCCTTCAGGTATAACAACACAAAATGGAGCAGTACACTTATGGCGGAGGGTTTATTTACACTTGCACATGCATTGTAACTGAACCAGCATGAAAAAAAATCTGTTTTTGAGCTACATGAAACCGTTGTTGGTTTTACGATATCATTAACATATAATTTTAACAAAGCTAGTAAACGCTTGCTGCCTACACAGAAAATATCCACTCAGGGATGCTACCAAGATGGCCGCAGAGTGAACTGACTTGCCTTAAAGGGACTTCAGTAACACACAGCGAGGCCAAGCAGCTTGTTGGGAGGTGCCAAAGGAATTTAAACATGGCCGCTGGCAGCAAAAGCCATGTTAGTATTTCACCCTCATGTTAATTAGCGTTAATAGCTTTCTGTTCCACAGGGCCCACGGAGGTCATTTAGCTTGAGGAAACAACTGGCCTCGACTCTCCCTTGATATATAGGTCTAGGTATTGTTTGTGCATTACATGTATTATCTTAATTGTCCTATAGAAAATCTTAATAGCCCTGTGGAGAAGAGGGGAAAAAAGAGAAAAAGAGAGAGTCTCCTCAAGCGAGACATGTGAAGGAAGAAATAAACCTTGGCTGTTTGGGATAAACAAGTGGGATTTAAAGTTACGCCGACAGCCCTTTGATATCTTTAGATGAAAATAAAATTTATATTTTTAGAGATGGACCAACGGTTAACATGCACTGTAAGTGATGATAAGGCCTAATTAAGTACAGTTGCACACACACATCAAGGCATCAAATCTGATAGCATGCATGCACACACACAACACACACACACAATAATTATCACACATGTTAGTAATATTTATTTACAAAGCCAAAGACACATGGAACATGCAGCATGCACACAGTAAGTGAATGTTTGGGATGCAATGAGAAAGTACAAGCATGTTCTATTAAACCGACAGTGCTTATGTTCTCATGGGACGGGGATGGTGGAGTGTTGATAGTTAGATTAGGAAAGCACCTCAATTTTGCGTCCCTCTACGATTGTACCGTTTAATTTCTCCCGTGCACGGTCTGCATCTGCGCTTGTTTCAAAAGTTACAAAACCAAAACCCTGAGATGATGTGGTCATAGAGGATTCCCAATAGAGGATGAATAGAGTGGTTGAAGATATTTCAATGGGCAACAAATAGAGTGAGCGTGAAAAGAGGAAAGAGGAAAGAAGAGAAAGAGGTCACAGTCAGCAGGGTTGCAACTTCTATCCATTAGTAAAAGCTGAAATTAGGACGTTAGGGTAGAGCTGCACGGTAATGGTTTAATTGCTATTTTGGGCAAAAATATAATGATGATTTTTAATCACAACTATTATTGTTTTATTCTTTTTTTTAACATTTTGCTTACTTTTACAAAAGCACACTTTTTTTGCTTGCAGATTTAGTCCAAGCAAACAACTGTTTGAAAGAAATCCTATTTGGTCTCATGGCAAAAACGTACCTTGGTGCACTTTTTAGCGAGAAACGAAATACGTACCAATAAGTACATCAATGCAGTTTCCAAAATAAATGAACCCAAGAGGTAGTAAAACTGACACCCTTTATTCCTTTTAACACAAATTTACAGCGTTTCGATTAATAAAGCATAATTTCCTCATAGATCACATACAGTAGTCAACATTCCAAGTGGATTCCAAGTCAAAAGGTTTTGATCCACTTTGAATGTTGACTACTGTATATCCAGTCTCATATCTATGGGTTTTCAGAGACGGTAGGTTTACTCTGTGCAAAAGGAAGTTGAAATGCCATGGTTGCAACAACAAATGCCTTTTGATATTAGTTTTGCATTTGTAAATACTATCAGGTAGGTTTAAGGTTGCATTTGGTGTAGGGCATACAGTATTTTCAATATGATAGAGCATTAACGTTTAGCAACAGTTCCCGGATATTTTAATTCTGAACCATCGGGATATGTAGCTGAAGCAACGTAACAAAAACACAGCAATATTTACATATGTCAACATATTACAAATGTGGTAATATGGTTCACGTATTTAACCTGTGTTTTGGCGTATATAAAAAAGGTACATAAAAACAGTGTTGCACAAAAAGTGCACTGGGGTACATATTTTTATGAGACCAAGTTGAAGAATACTGTACATTTATATGAGATCACTAAATTCCAAATTACTTGACAGAGAGTGCATGGTTGGCAGTTATGGAAGGTCGAGGCAACTGTTCGTCAGAAAAATTCTATTGATTTCTGAAAAAAAAAAAAAAAAAAAAATCTATCATTGGGGGATTTTTACTCTTTAAACCTGGCAACTGCAACCACGCATACTTCTGAGGGCTTGTTACCAATGCAAAAAAAATAAAAAATCTAATGCCAAACTGAAATTAAAATGTTTTCAGGATAAAAAGCAAAACAAAACAACAACAGGAGAGTATTACAGATGAATGTGCTTAATAAACCGAGCAAAAGCAGAATCACGATCGTGGTTAAAATACGATTTATCGTGCAGCCCTACTTTAGGGTGAGAGTCACTGGAAAAGAGACAAAGCAATCTAAGATTAATCAACAGTGACATAATCTGCATTTCTTAATATTGAAACATTTGGCATGCGTGCATGTGTACATTAGTGCATCTCCCATCTGTCTTGCTAAGCATAACTCATTCTTAATAAAACTCATTATTTATAAACTACAGACGTTGCCCTTGTCTTTAAATAAAATTAACTAATGTAAGGAATGTTTCCAAGGCCATATAGAAGCTCAGAGGTTTAATGCACAAAATCCTGCGCTCTAGAAGCGCCTGCTCTGTCCCCACACCCCCACCTCCGCTGTCAGCCATGAGTTATGGCCAACTGCAACCCAAACGCCAAATCCGGAACAGCTATTAGGTATGCACAGCAAACAAGAGTGTGGAACAAGCCCTGGTCTTTTAGTTCATACACACTTCGCAAGTACGGCCTGGTAATTGCTTTGGGAGGCCTGTGAGTATGATATGCATACATGGACACTCCATTCCTTGTGTCTGCCATGAATAAAGACCAGCCCAGGAGTCCTTGGCCCGCGAGGAAACAGAAAAATCAAAAAGGAATGGGCCGCAAAATTAATCCTTTTGACATTTTGCGCTACTGTTTTCAACACAGAGCTCGTAGTTTTTTCCTTTTATCACGGATTTAATTAGCTTATATAGCTAGAAAGCGGAGCCACTATCTTATAAATAACAAAATAACATACAGTACTTTTTCTGTTACAATATCTACACTGAGCTGCCTACAGAGTATAGTAAGGGATCATGGGTGCACACTAAAAGACAGGCAACTTAACTATGATGCTCAGCATATAAATGGACTTTCTATACATATTAGTGCTGAGCAACAATTAATCATGTCCAAAATATAGGTTTTTGTGTACATAATATATTTGTGTATGGGGCATATTTATTATGTTGATATAAATGCACACACATGAATGTATAAAATATGTTTATATAGTACATATATTTATATATAACAAATTATATATACATTTATTATATTAATTATATATATATATATATATCATTTTTTTTTTCATTTTGAATTATTGCCCAGAACTAATAAATATAAATAACATATAAATATGTCAATACATAAATAAATGTAAACATCTGCACATAAATGCAAATATATACATTTTTATTTTAATGTAAATACTATATTTTATCAAATATAATATTTAAAGTAAATGTTATTATTTTATTCTAAATATAATTTACTGTACATATGCACTGTATATTTGCTATAATATAAACTACATATTATCATTTAATACAGAAAAGAATCAGTAAAAGGTACTTCAGTGTATTCGGAAGTTGATTTTCCCCAGTAATTGTGTGTCAATTTAATTTTATCCACACTAAGATATCAAAGTGTTAGCTCCCTATCAAGCCTCCCTATGTAGGCAGCTCACTAGATTTTGAAACAGAGCCATTGCATAGGTATTCAAACGGCCAGCAGGAAACAGGTTATTTGTAAACAACCGCCGATCTTATAATGTGAGTAGGTTAGGTTGAGTACACTGTGATGGTTTGTTCCAGCAGATTCACCTCTGTGAATCACATACAGTAGGAAGAGGTGAGAGAAGTTCTCCTCAGCAAAATGTCACCCTCCTTTGAGACCAGCAGCGCTGTATGGAAGAATGGCTATATATAACCCGTTTTCTAGCGCAAGACTGGAGACTTAAACAGCTGAATCTTATTACAGCGGGACAGCTCTAATAGCAGAATCGCTGCATGTTGGTCAGACGTTCGCTTCTCTGAATTATATAACCGGGCAAGCTGACTCATACTCAGCTGAAACCGTTCAGTTGTCTCTCGGCGTAGCTACCTTTCCAAAACGTGTCTCAGCTCAGTGTGAGCGAGTGTGAGAGTGTGGCGTTCGAGTCACTTTGCGGCTGCTGTGTAAGAGCTGTAATTATTCGGCTCATGAAGGGAAGAGGAGACCTGTGGGGAGGAAGAAGTATGAAGTGACAAAGAACTGCTCTTCCAGCTGACTTACCTTAGAGCCCCGCTCGTTAAAAATAATTTCCACATCCAAAATTTTCCCAAATTGCTGTGGAGAGAAAAGGAGATGGGGAGGGGAAAAAAAGAGGAGAGACAGGGGAGAAAGAAAGAAAGACGGAGAAGGAGTAATTAGAACTCATCTCTT
This sequence comes from Enteromius fasciolatus, assembly GCA_032361145.1. NCBI lineage: Eukaryota > Metazoa > Chordata > Actinopteri > Cypriniformes > Cyprinidae > Enteromius > Enteromius fasciolatus. Next base: position 2,520,946 of record JAUMHR010000011.1, on the reverse strand, counting down.
CTGCAGTTTGTCAGGAAACTTGAGCACTTGATTGCACAGGGAGCTAAAATAGTAAACCCACCGCTTTTACTATGAACACGTAAGACAAACCTTCACACATCTCCTTTGCCATGACAGAGAAATGATACTGATGTACACAACTCATCAGTAATGGGTTACTTTAAAAGTAACGCATTACAACAATACTACAATACAAGCTAATTATGTAGTCTCCCACAACTATTAAGTTACTTTTGCTACATTTTTTCACCAGTAACTGGCTGAAACTGGAATACTAATCTAACATTTAAACACTGCAGAGTATACTGCATATTTTATAATAGAAAGTGCAACAGTACAGACATTATTCAGCAATTATAGATCTAAAAAATATTACACAACATTTAGTTTCAGACTTTATTTTTGTAGTGGGGATTTTTCAGTGACTGTTTTTGTGGCAGGTACCGGTAGCGTCTGACATGTGACTGACTGTCAACTGTTGAAAAAGTACTTTCTTTATATTATGAATTTGTGTAGTTTTAATCCAGTGGTAATAGTAGATGTAATAATCCAGCCATACTACATTCGCCTAATATTAGTAAAGAAATATGCAAATTCAGATGCAACTACTCTCTTTAAGAGTGAGTCAATGAATCATTCACTCATTTGATATGTCAAAAAGTCACTAATTTCTAAATTCTCAACCAGTGGTATGTCTTTATGAGTTAGTCAGTTGATAAAACAAGTGGCTGTTATTATGATGATTTTATGTGTTTTTAATGTGATTTATGCAATTTAAACATTAAATCGGTTGAACTGATCAAAAACACAGAGTCACTCAGGAAGGAATTGCAACTTTTTATAAGCGAGTGAAAGAAACTTTCACTCATTTGACTCGTTCAAAACAATCATTTACTCAACTGATTCACTCAATAAGACTGATTAATTCAGAAAAGATTAACTTTGCATGACACACAAAAACTACAAATGCATTTGATATATTTCAAAAACTAACTTGGATCCTATGATGTAAATTTAATTGAGGGCTGTTATTTGTCGCTGCCTAACCAATTGTACTACATGAAGCTCTCGGCTGGGTTGGGATTCTGAAAATGAGCGGGACATACTGCTGATGGGAGCAAACTTCAAAAGATCACAGCGGAACCCTGCTGTGTATGCACCAGTGCTCTTAATGACACGATATGGCTTGTTATTTTCTGTGGTGTTTTTGACTGATAAAAGCTGGACGAAGCCACGGGAGAGGGTATTTCTGGCTTGACTTAACACCAAACGCCCGACTCAATTAAAAAAAGGATAATTGGATATAGAGCAGCCATCATCGCCGATGATAAACCATATATTTGTTTATTATCTCAGTGACGAATACCACCCTCGTAATTACCTGTCACTTCGGTTATTATTTTCAAGCTATTTGCGCTCCGTTCTGTGGTTTTATCTGATTGTCATTCTCACGGCCTTCTGAAAACGCCCAATCTCTCATTTTTATTCTCTAATTAGCATTAGCCATGAGGCACTGACCACTCCCTCCGAGATACGGCTTTGTCTGGAAGCATATGGATTTGCAGCCTGGTTGCCCTTTGAGGACAGAAGCCTAAAAAACGTTCTTGACTGAACGTTACTCATACCTGGGGCCAAAAGGTGAACCCTGAACAAACCATGGCTTGATTAGAGGTGATAAACACCACCCTCGCTGCACGAAACACGCGTTAACCTCGACTTATGCTAATCGGGATCCTGGTTAGGGAGCTCCACAACGAGACCTTGAATCTAGCAGGTTTATTTAAATAAACATGCCAGAGCATGCCAACGCAAGGTCACCGCCGCTCTAGCCGAAGGAGGAGACAGCTTCTTTAAGAAGTAATTTGGAACAGGCCTGAATAATTGGTTAGATGGAAGCGGGAGGCTCCAGGGTGCACCGCTATAAATGTGCCAGTAAGCATGACTGTTTGTATGAAAGCGTAGGACAGCAATTAGAGCAACCGCTCAAAGTGACACATGTGATAAAGGTTCTGTTTGCATTTCTCTCTTCCACTTTGGCGGCCGCTGGAGAGGAGTGACGGCCAGCCCGGAGCTCCCCGGAGGATTAACGGTGCTTAAGCGTTCCATTTAATGCGGCCTGCTTTGGAGATCATTACAGAACGCGGTGGAATGAAAGCAAAACCTTAAGTTCCCCTAATGGGAGGAATGAAAGCAGGTTTTAATTGCTGTCTAAAATGGCTGTATTATTTCATTAAAACTAATTACCCTGTCAAGCAGGCCGCATCGGCTTCATTTCAGCACAACAGGGGAGAAATGGGCCTTCCAGGCACCTACGGCTCAACGGGATTGATCGAGGGCCCAGGTCACTAATAAGGTTAAGAAGAGTTGCCTTTCATCCGCCCAGCTGTGGGGAGAACCTGAGGCGGACTGTATACTGTATGTGCGTGTTTGCAGCATGGAGGAGGCTGAGAGCGCCGCTCTGATCTCAAGCGGGGTGAAAAAAAAGAAGTGACGCCTCGCAGTTCATTTCAGCCCGGCTGTTGCTTGATCTACCGCGCTTGTTTTTTTCCAGCTCAATTCAAATTCCGCAGCCAAACCCAAACAGCTGCTACTTGACACGATTCCCTCCATTTGTTCAAATTAAGATGCTTTTTTTTCTCCCGCCAGAGCTGGAATCAAACGCTGGCATTTGCGTCTCAGCGTGAACCTGCTCACGACCGCAGACGATTCGCGCTAAACAAAGTCTGCGGACGCTAATGGTTTTAACCCACCCTAATGGGCTTTTGGTATTGCTGAAATATTTCCCAGGGTAGTCATCCCCGGGAAAACTGAACTAATCACAGCTAGTCACCATAGGCCCCATCATCGCCACTGCCTTGCAGCAGAGAGCTTTAATAAGAGTGTAGGCCTACATGAAATTAGGATCAATGGGAGATCGCAGTGCGAGACTGCTGGTGGTCCACACACTTGATGGGTTGGGAAAACGCTTCGCGAGAATTGTTTGAAGCGAGTCAGCATTGCTGTGAAAACGGAGGGAGAGTAGTTAAAAAAGCGAGGCAGTAGTGTGACATTAAGACGGTTTTGTTTGGAAATCAAGCAGGTATCATTATAAACCCATTACGAAACCATATGGGGCTTCTGCTTTTGTTTGAGATTCTAGGTAAACCTCTGCAGTCCCTTGGGTGATCAATATTTTAGAAGATTCAAACCTCTAAGGGAAATACCGAGGGGAATAACGGTCTATTAATTCAGAATAACAAGGTACCCGTTTTAATCTAACACTAACTTTCCCTAAAGCTAAGGGCCATTTTTATTGCTAGTATATACATATGCACTGAAGTGTAGGATCGCTCAGATCAGTGCAGGGGAGTATTATGGGAGGAGCTGCACGATTTTGCAGCCTCTGTGTGGAATCGTCATGGTGGTGCTTTAAAACCAATTTCATACACTAGCATTAAATCCACATACTCATCTGTATAATTGCTTTGGATGTCTTTTTCTAATTATAAAATGAGGCTCAAATAAGGTTGGGTAATGGAGCTTTTTAATCGTCGCTCTTTGTTTGACAACGGCCCAAGCCAGTGTACTCGAATGAGGAAAAAGACTGGTAAAATTGCAGTTCTCATAATCAGCTATTCCAAATTGAATTTCCATCTTGCTAAATTGAGAAATCAGAAATGGTTTAGAAAGCTGTCTTGAATTAAGTGTGAGTGTGATCTGTTTATCTACAATAATCAAATAATTAACACTGAAAGATTGAAAGAAGTTATTCAATTGAAGGTTTCATTTAAAATTGGCTCACAATTACATCTTAAACAGTTTGTTTTATTAAAGTAATTTTAAAACAGGTATCTCATATATACTTCCTCCTGCCATATTTGTTATATTAATCATATGCATTATATTACACTTACAGTATTTAATGGACATAAATACAAATGTAAAAAATATTTAATAAATAAATGGTAAAACTTTTTTTTATGGTTACACCTATTAGCATGCATTAATTAAGCCTTATTAATGCCTTATTCTACATCCCTAATCCTACCCAATATCTAATCTTAACAACTATTCATTATTTATTACAGAACATTAAGAATTTATTGAGGGAAAAGTCGTAGTTAATAGTTAAAATTGATAAAAATAGAGAGAAGCCAAACGTTTTGGTGTAGCCAAAAAACCCCAAAACCCTTGAGTAAGCACTTAAGGAGTTTGAAACCGTCAGTAGATGGAAATCTTCTCCCCTTGTGCTTCAGTCACTATGTCTTCAGTCACATTTTTTGGGACTTTAGAGGTGCGCAGCGCTTGTCCATCCCATCCTCTTCCACTAGTCTATCTATGGCATGAGATAATTGCACCCCTGGGTCCCAGAGAGACTTCACAGCAAGTTGCAGCAGTCTCTTCAGACAAACATACACACACTTGGTCACACATGTGCCTGTTTTCACATCGGAGCTGTCAGCCAACACAAACCTAATGAGGATAAACTTCTAGTTTTTAACCACAGTGAGGAGCGCTATTAATTACGTCTCCACTGGTGGGACCACTGTGTGGCTCTCTGCTCATCACATCAACGCTGGGCAGAACGGGAGAGGAGCAAAGAGGAGAGGACAGCCTCTCTTAGAGAGAACAAAGAGCCGTGAGGTACAGATGTTCTCAAGACTCAGCAGTCAGGCTGTACCCAGAGTCCTTCACCAGTTTAAGTGTTACTGTTTGCTATACAGTGCCCTTAGTAAATACAGACTCCGGTATTTAACAAGCTGGGACCAGCAGCGTTTTTTTCTCCTCCTCACGCTGCCTGTAGCCTCCAGTAACAAGCTGCCAGTGTTTAACGCCGTTCCCTTGCTGGCTGCTGATAATTCAAAGGTATGCTGGAGTTTAAATCTACGAGTCCTCGAGTCTTAGAGAGGCAGGCACAGATGTTTCTTCGGTTAAAGAAAGCTGCGAGTCGTTCATTAGTTTTGTTTTTTATTCTAGCCGAGAGTGCTTACATCTAAACGCAGATTGAGGAGTAGTTGTGGATAAAACACTAAATAATGACCAACCATTACAGAGCCTGATGCTGCTTTCAGTTTAACAATACTTTTTTGATTGAATACCCTTGTTTATAAAAACAAGTTTTACTGATCCCTTGTCACAAGCTACATATACTGTACAAACGAAAACAAATATAATGCAGTTAATTCATTTAACATTTTGTCATGCACTTTCTAGGCTTGGAGGGATAACATGAAAAATGTGAACAATAAAATACTTTGGTTACGTTAAAATGTTTAGACTATACTCTTGACTATGGATGTTTACAATGTCTGCAATTTTGTTGACATTAATTACATAATATACTACTTGGTTGTTGAATTGATCACATATAAGCTAATAGCATAACTTTTTTGCATATAATACATTAATATTAGCTCAGAAAAGCCTTCATATGACATTAGTTTATAACATTATGAAATATTTCTGGCTTCTGATTTTTTAATAATATTACAGTTTTTTTAAGAGTTTTAAATTATGTTTAGAAATGACTTCTCTATCTATCTATCTATCTATCTATCTATCTATCTATCTATCTATCTATCTATCTATCTATCTATCTATCTATCTATAATATGACTGTCACAGTACATAATATTTATCTTGAAGTACAAATGGTCATATAAACAACAATTTAAGTCTTACAGTTATGTGTTTAGTTCAATAAAGTCAACTGTATTTTTAATTACAATTAATTTTGGTTTTTTTTTAGGTTTGGCACTGACACATATAAGATCAATGTCCTTGTCAGAGTTGAAACAGTACTGATAATCAAGCCTTCTTCTGAGATACAACCTGCTGCCATCTGGCTGAGGCCTGAGACTCACCCCGAACATTTGCCGGAGGTCTGGGTCACGGAAGCGGAAGGGAATGTTGGAGACGTGTAACCGTTTGGGCTGCTGCTTCTCCGAAGAGTCTGAGGGCTGGAGCTGAAGCTGCTGAGAGCCGTCTGTCTGCGCCACATCGTCCGCTTGCTGAAAGACACACAAGCACAGCCCTGTTAGTTTCTACCTCGAACGCCGTCACGACCTGGAAAAAGTGCAGCGGGCAACGGTTACGGGGAGGTGAGGGGGTGGGTGAGCACGGGGAGATCAGGGCATGGTGGTGGCATATTACAAATTCCCTCTACTCTGCCAACATTTGTATGTGGCGGTGAAGATTAAGGAAGCTGTCAGGAAGTGTGGATACAGATTTAAGGAAAAGAAAAAAACCTTTGACATGGGGAGACCAGAGAATGCATTTACTGAGCAGCCGCCTATAAAGACCTGAGGGAGAATGGGAGAGGGAGAGAGAAAGTAAGCGTAAAGATGGTGTGCTCATCTGTCCATCATGTGGAGGAAATGGTAGTGACACAGCTGTGCTCAAGGATGGACTGCTGTCCGTGACACACATTCATCTTTCACCTCACTGACGCTACAGCCTTCATTTCTCTCGCTGTTCTCTGAGCTTCATAAGACCTCATCTGACCAGACTCCGACCAGACGCCCCGTCACGCATGGAGTGCAAAAACCATACTTAATGCAGTGTCAAAGAAAATCAACCAAGATTTTTTTTACAGCCAGTATTAATTATTAAACATTATTGTAAGTATCCAAGATGAGAATCTTTATTATTATTATTATTATTTGACAATAAAAAAATACATATTCCATGAACATAACAATAAAACTAAATGTGCATTGTAGATTTAATATAAAAATATTACATTAAGATTTAAGTTAAATAAATAAATAAATCACAATATTATTATGAAAAACCATGCTTTATGCATTAGTGTTTGCTAGAAATCAATCAAGATTATTTTTTACAACCAGTAATTATTATAAAATATTATTGTAAGTATCCAAGATGAGAACCATTTTTTTGCAGTGTTTTTTATAATAAGACACTAAATATTCACCATAACAATAAGAAACACTGCATCGTTTGTTTAATAAAACATTGCAGTATGTCAGTATTTAAGTTACAAATGTTTTAAATAAAAAATATATTACAATATTATTACTTAAAATACATATATGAATAATATTATGGTTATTTTAGTATTTATTTTTTCATTTACAACAATAAAATTTTTTGAGCAGATTCTGGAAGCAAATTCTAGTATGTTCTTCACATTGTACATACTACAATGAGCATACTTTGAGCTGGAAAATTACCAAACTGTGATTAAATATATTCATAAACAAACATATTTAATTAGAAAAGTGTGAATAATATCAGTGAAAATATCTGTTTATTTACAACTATGTACATTTAATCACATCAAATATTATGAAACAATACAGGAAGAAATAAAAAATCAATATCTATAAAGAAAAATATTATCTAACAAAATGCTCTTGAGGGAGGATCAGGTTGGTGCATAACTGAATTAATAATTAATCCAGACGTGATGCAATGGCTGGCAGATGCAGAAGACTCCTCTGCGTTTAAGAGTTTGTCTTGTTTTTCAGCTACTGTGTGCAGACATGTTCAGTGAAGGAAAAAGCATGGTGAGCGCAGCACCAGAGCAGCAGCCCTTCATGTACATAATGAATTAGAAGAACATGGGAACACAGATGAAGAGATGATGTCAGCTAAACTTCCCCCGGCTTAGCAGGATCAATGAGAAAGAAGTGCTGAAGGCAGCTACATTTGGCTGGGCCCATAGACAGCTGTATACTAGAGCAGACTCACACTGTAGAGAGAGAAAGACAGAGAATGAGAAAGAAAGAAAGAAAGAAAGAAAGAAATTTGCTATGTGTTGCTAGGGTGTCTTGTTGGTTGCTAGGTGCTTTCTAGCCTAAACCAGTGAAATCCACAGTGTTCATGATACTCTCATAGTTACAAAAGGCCTCGGTGTAAGACTATGGGATATTTTTGTCTCTATATTATCAGCAAGGTGTAAATTTGTCTGAAAAAATGCCAAGCGCATTCAAAGTAAAGCAAAACTAAAGTTGGATGATTTGAGGCATCATTCAGGTCCACAGCACAAACAGTGAAGAACAAGCTAATAATACATTGTTGTAAATATTGTATGAACACTAGTAGTAGACTTAAATACTTAACAAGGACTGGAAGTCAATGGAGTATAAACAGCCTGAGAGGTGACACGCTAGTTAAAGTGAAACAGTTACGTTTTTGGATCTTATCAAGCTTTCAAAAGCCTAAAACAGCCTGAAAGAATAGGCTTCAACCTTAATGCATGAAATGAGCACTTAAGTGAATTCTGAAGATTAAAAACTCAAGCTGAAAATCCAAACTTTCTCACACATGATTTCTTTGGATCCCTATTGAATTGACTTTTCAATCATTTTTGATAGTTTTGAGATTTATCTGTACATTCCAAGAGTGTTTTCTTGCATTTCATGTACATAGTTAATTATAATAGGTGGGCTGGACAAATTCCCCCTCATTAGGCACAAAACACACAAGAGATATGAATCATAGAAGATGGCAATATATCATGCATTAGGTAATGAAGATATAATGAGATATCTATCACTCCATCGCTTTTCGCTCACACCCTGACAGAGAAAAATAGAGGAAAAAGGTGAAGTAAATGCAATTACGTAGACACAGCTAAGAACATAATACCAACTCAAATGCAAAAGATTTGGACCTGGAAGGCGTTCATTTTTTCACTCATTACAGAGAGAGGGTGAAAAATGGCACGATAAAATATCAGCTGAAATGAGATTTTAAAGTTTAACTCGCTCGACAAAACCATTATTGCAGAGGACATATGTCTTTACAGGGAAAATTACACCAGTAACATGACAGAAGTAACTTTGCATTTCTATGGGTCTCCAAGATGTTTCTTTTTTTTGCAATTAACATAAAGATAATAAACCATGTCTTCTGTGCTTATCTAATATTTATTCAAGCAACCTTACTGAATATTATATTCATTTACCAGCATTACAGTACAGTACTGTAGCTACAGCATGTTTTCAGGGGAAACAAACATAAAAATATTGATGTTGTTTAGAAAAATGTCTATTTTGTTCATATAGTTGGTCCAATGTTGTTTAAAATGTATCCTTTAAAAAAGAAAAGTAAGTCAAACTGGTCTGAAATGCACAATTGATAACATAATATGAATATTTGGATTAAACGTGTGTTTAGAAAGCATATAAAAGACCCTATGGATGACTGCACCAAATGTTGTGTATAAACAATCAATAACCAGTCTTATTTGAGAACGATGAAGGTAAGTTTGAACTCTCGCTACAGGTTATACAGTATACACCGGAGAAACCTCTGAACCATTAAATGTCGAGGGTCACCAACTTTTCCATCTGACAACTTCCTCATCATCTCTAATGCACAGTCTCTCCCAATGGGCTCTCCGGGGTCTCTGTGAGAGGACACCATGTTTACCAGCACATTGGCACTATCAATCATCGCAGTGATGTAGACAGTCAAGCCCTGTTAAGATAAAGCACACGGGTCGGCTCTGGATCCACACAGCCTGTCGTCCTGCCCCTTGTGTATGCTGCCCGAGGTCGGCAAGCGGCGGAGGCCTGTAGCCCCTGCCTGATGGTGGTAGATGGAAAGCTGAGCAGATGGATGGGCAAGCGGAGGTGCAATTACCCCCTGGTGCCCCCGCTCCCTGGGCTGCACCTCTTCCCGCTCCCTCATCCTCATCCATCACGCCGGTGCCATCGGTCATTCACATGCTCTGTCTGCAGTCGCTCCGGAGAGAGCCGCGCTATCTATCATGTCTAACAGGTGAGCGGTGCGACGGCGCGGACTCGCCCATTACCGACCGACAGAGCGTGGCCTCTGAGAGCCTCCAATTCCTCGCTCTGCCCAACGAAGTGCTGGAGAGAAGGATGAGGGCTTTGATTTGCTTACTTTATGGGAACACGTATTGACTAGGTCCTCTCAGATGTAAGTCATCATGTAGCGATGCGGCGCAGCGAGTAACGGACAGCGATAAAAAATGAAGAGAAATCGTAGAGCTGCTTCGCATTCGTCTCGCACACTTTGCTTAAAAAGAGAACAATTGTTCCGCCATAACAAGCGCTTTGTAAAACCCACGGTCCGGCTCGCTCGCTCTCGACTAGAACGATATAATCTCTCGGGCTTTATTCGAAACACTTCCCCTGCTCTTGAGCGTGCCGGCTTGAAGTGCTCTTCTCTGGAGGAGTTGACACCAGGCCAGGAGAAGGAGAAGAGAGGTAAGCGTTCGAGACTCCAGGTTTGGATCTAATTATCTCATCGTCACCACTAAGCAGCCATCTACAGGGGGTTCGTCTGCGCAATTTGCCTTTTAATTTGTGTTAATTGCATGTTAATTATATTGCAGCTAGCATGGGCTGCATCTGTCTCTTTCAGAGACAAGGTTTCAGAGGGCTTTGCGCTCCCAAGTTCCGCAGACGAGGTGAAAAGTAATTAAAAGTGTTCGCAGTTCGAGGCGGAGGAAACTCCCTGCTAGCTCGGGTTGCCAGGTCATCCTCTGGAGGACGTCGCGAGACATTTAGGAGGAAGATTTGATGTCTTTCTTGTACATGCAGACCGACTATGACCCTCTCTCCAGTCTCCAGCACTCGGTTTACTAGGATGACAACGGGGAGGAGCTAAGCAACCTGCATTAGCCCCAGAATGTGAATCCTGCCAAAAAAGCTAATAGTAAATCCATACAGGACGATTTTATGGTCAGCTAAGAAAAGCTCCCTAAATTAACCCCAAGTAGGTACACTACTCCCTCTAAAGCTTTATGACTGCCAATTACCACAACTGAAATCAGGAGTGTTACATAACCCTGGGATTAAATATGCCGAATGATTAAATGAGAAATGTGGACTGTTTATTGCTCTGATATACTTTGTCCAGCATTCATGCGTCATATCAAATTTAAATCGATATGCTTCTAATTGCAGCTGGAAAGGAAATGCTGTTTGGAAACAGGAAACTGTTTGAACTATAATAACAGTTTTCAGGGTATTTGCTGAAAATTTGAAAGACACAAATATACAATGTATTTTTAGGGCTGACAAAGTTAATGTTTCATTAAGATGCTAATGAAATATGTTCAAAGTAATGATTTATGTACATTCACATATACTGTACATATATAGTCGTGCTCATGAAATTATGTGAAATTATGAAAACTTGCTATTTAATGCTATCCTTAATACGCTATTTCACATAACAGATCTTTTGTGTATTCTTCACAAGACAATGGTCAAAAATGACCCCACTGAAAAGTTTACATAACCTTGAATCTTGATACTGGGAGTCATTTCTTGGATTATCCATGACTGTCTTTCTGTTTTGTGGTAGTTTTTGCCTGCCGTTCTCCTGGTTTTCCATTTTCATATAGATTTCCTGCATATTTAAACAGTGACTGTTTGATTTTGAGATCTATCTTTTCACATTGAGGACAACTTGATGACTCATACAGTACATCTATTAGAAAAGGTGAAAGACATTACTGATGCTCACAATGCATTAAGAGCTAGGGAGTGTAAACCTTTTTGACTAGGATGAGCAGGGTAAATTGTACCTATTTTATCTTCTGTAATACACATTTAAGTATTTATACAGCTTCTTAAGTGCAGTACCAAACAAAAACAAAAATAAGAGTAAGAATAAGAAAAACGTACACACTGGTTCAAACGTTTACACCCTTTGTCTCTTAATGCATTGTGTTGCCTTCCTGAGCATTTGCAAAATGTGTCCACCTTTTGCAATAGCTGTGTATCTTTATATTTATTTGCTGGCCCTTGGAATCAAGTTTGGAAAAACCCCTACCCTAACACATACAGTATCCACTGGATCATCTCCTCTCACTTGTGTTTTCCTGCTAGCCTTCCCTAACACTGGACTACACTTATTCTATAAATCCGATGCACTTCTTGTTTCCATTCCCGTTGCAGAAGAGCAACTTCCCTGCACTTTACATTCCGCAAGGAATGGAGCAGCCAAGCAGCACCAAGAAATAATTGCCTGAACATTATCATACACCACCACATTGGACCTCAAATCCAAACCCCCTCCCCTACCGCAACGTCACAGGAGGCTCGTGTTTGCCAACATTCGCGCGTGCCCGTGTTTTTATGTGCGGTTGGGTGGGGAATGAGTCCTGCTAAATCGTTTCTATTGCCGCACTCATTCAGTGTTATCTGCAAATCACTTTCAAAGTGCTCAGCTCAGCACTTCCCCCCTTCAGAATGCCCTTACAACCACATAATTGAAACTATCTGATTGGAAAGCTGCCAAGCAGGTAGATTACATCCGATTAGGGCCAAACCAGCGCTTCACTTAAAGGGATTAGCTTGAGCCGCTTTATATTTTTTTGTTCTTCTACGCTTCCCTCCGATCCCCTCATCCCTCCCTCACACCAAGATGCGAATACAAACCGTCACCTGTCATCTCGGAAGAAGACACTGGCCTTTCAGTCTTGCGCAAAGCTCTAATTAATTAGACAAGGTAATCTGACTCGCAACAGGTTTAGCCGGTAACGAATACGGAGGATTTAAGAGTGCTTATACCTGCAATATTATTATCAATGGCACAGTAAAAACTACTCAGGGAAGGCAGCCAAGAATAAGTGCAGGAAATAATGGCATTGCCTTAATAACATAACATCACGCTCTTTTGAGCAGTACGGCTGTGTTTGAGCGAGTTGCAAATCACAGTTTAGACAGTCCCACCCAAGGCAATATGACAGTCGTAGTGGAAAACTGTTAGCACGTATCCTAAAGAGAGGTAAGTAGTCTTTTATCGCCGAGTTACCAAGCATCTAGAGTCTGTGCTGTTGTGATCTGATATGTGATCTGATGTGATTACCGTCCACTCTCGGAGGTGTAGTGTTCCTTCTTTGCTAATGATCCACCGCAGGGAGAGAGAAAAGAGGGAGAAAGGGAGAATTTCCCTGGTGGGTTAGGCCAGAGTGACAGTTTAAGTACATCCTCCAATCGAGCCGTGGATTAGCCCAGCCAGAGCTCAGGTGCCTTTACGGGGGCCTGTCAGCATCGCTTCTCTGCGATCTGCTGAGCGTGGGATTACATCTACTTCCTTTAAACCACACCACCTCAGAGCTTTGCGCATATCCCAATCAGAAAGAGAAAAAGATTACATTTTTCATCCGTCCTCCCCACTCCCCCCCTAAGGCCAGGGAGACCTTGTACTTCTTTTTGCATTGAAGAAAAGTTTTATGCTCTTTAATTTCCCTTTCCCACTCCTCTCTTATGACCTTTTTCTGGCTGCGTCTTATTTAACTCCCTAGCTCCCTGTGACTTAAATTAGCAAACTGTGAACACAAATTTGAGCTCCAGCAAGGTCTTTATCCTCTTAAAAATATGAGACCCTCCTGATGTTTATCAACAACATTAAATATCTTGTTATTGTAAGAAATACAACAATTTAGCTACAATAACAACAAAAGTGACTGTTAGAAACTGTATTTAGATGCTTACATAGATACTTCGATTTCAGGACAAAGTTGGGACGCTTTGGGCCAAACTGGACAATATGAATACAGTGATTAAATTACGGTAAAATCTTGTATTTTACAAGGCCCATGATATAGGGGTATTGTGAAGGATCAATGTCAATCCCTGAATCCTACATACAGCATCAAAACAAATGTAAGTGAATAAATGAAAATGTAATATAAAATAACCTTTAGGGATTTATCTGTCCGTCTGCTTTTATCCTTATTTTTCCTCCAAGAGTAAGTGTATGTGTTAATCAAAGGCCTATAGGAACCAAGAAAGGGTAGCGCAAACAGACAAGACACAACTTACCCACGGGACCGGGTCTAAGGACACTCTTTCCTCTCAGAGTTTCTTGTCATATGCTCAGATAAAGCACTTGGGCAGCACTCGTTAAGTGGTCCATTGAGACATTTGTGATATTGTTAGCCATGGTAAATGGCTCCATGGGGTTTAAGATATGAAGCCATGTGATAGCCATGGTTTAAAGCTTGATAAAATGCAGAGAGAAAGCTGAAATCTTTAAATGGAGAAGGATGTTTTTTTCTCTCAACGTCTTTTATTTTGTCTTATGCTTTTTATCTTTGCTTGCACTAGCTCTATAGTTCTTTTCATTCCACACTCTTCTATTTCCTAGCCCCAATTTCTCTTTATCTCAGTCTGTCGGAATGCAGAAATGGTAAAAACGGGATGTTAGAGTCTGATTCTGACAACAAAATAATGTAGGATGTAACTCCGAAATGAATAAAAACGTCCTATTCATGGGGTACAAAATGAAGTTTTTGCAACCTCCCAATAGTGATTTAATTTGCATCCATATTTTCACAGTTTGTAAAACTTTAATTTGCTGTCATTTTAAAAATATATTTTGTCTAAGTACAAATATTTTTGCCACTCGAATATAAATTAAATACAATAAATATAATAAAAATATTCCATGCCTGCATGCTGCTAATGGCACTCACTGGTATGCTGCTAGTCCCTGTGAGGGAAGGCGTGCTGCTGTCAGTGCCAGGTGGCTCGCTGTGTGTCTGTGTGGGTGTGTAGATAGTGAGGGCTGCGGCGTGCTCAGGGACCGGACTGGGCCCCGTGTAGTCCTGCCCAGGGTGGGTGTATTCGGCAGGCAACCCGTTCTGAGGTGGAGGGGGAGGATACTGCGCTGGAGCATACGGCTGAGCCATGGCTTCTGGGGGAGCAGGGGCCTCTTGGTTACCCTGAAAAGAAGGAGAGAGATTTTATCAGTTTTATTCTTACATATCTCATACTAATCCAGATTTTCTGGCTCTTCAAGGAACACTGCCTGCAATGAGACGTGACAAGAGCGATCATCACAAGAGCCCTGTATGCCTGGGTCATGATAACACATGAGAGGAGAGAATAGGACCTAATTCCCTGATAATGGCAGAACAACTTGCAGAGCAACTACTTTACCTCACAATCTGAACCATCACGATAAGCCTCGGATATTAAAAACACGTATAGTGACTAAATCCAAGCACTGATTCGGATCCCTGTTCTTGCTGGCAAAAAAAACATTCCCCATTTTACGCTTTTCACCTGATATTCAAATATTATATCAAATATTTTTACACATAAATAATTCACAGTAGCTACTGTACATCGTTTAAACTTCAAAAATAACCAATTAGGAGCATGATAACACCATAAATGTAGTCCAAATTCCTTGTGCTTCAAGTCTTCTAAAGCCATACAACTGATAATGTGAGAAACAAGCAAAGTTGGCTTCCGCGACTTTAAAGCTCATAGGAGCTTAGTCTGGCCAAGCTACTTTACTACCCGCCTTCTGGGAGGCGGGCTTATCCTGCGTCCATCAGATGCCTCTGTATACTACTGGATGAATCTACAACCAATCAGACCACTCATTCCGATGACGTACAGTATGCGTAGCGACGTAACTTGAAGACACCGTAACCAATTGTAGCTACTGTAGCTTCATTAAATCAGTAGGAAAATGTCTTTACTTACTTTAATTACTTCTGTTCCGTTTTCAAAGAAAACGTGTCATGAAAATTTCTCAAAACAGCTGCAACAGAAGAGTCGAACGATTGTTGCTGCTCGGTACACGCCATGTTTAAAAGCCGGTATGGTTTCCAGTCGCAGAACTGCTGCGTCATCACGTTACACCCACCTCAGTTGTGCCAGAATGGGGGGTGGGGGGTTGGAGGAGCTCATTTCTCATTGGTTCCCACTTTTTGGGGAACAGAAATGCTATAAAACGGCAGCTTTGCCAGACTAACTTTGTTCACAAAATAAAATGTAGCGTCACAGGAAGTATGGGTGGGCCCAGGCCCCAAAATTTTGATAATTTGCTGATAATTCTGACTTCCAGAGCCTCTCTGAACGAATCAATGAATCAGTAAGTTGAATCTGAGAATCACTCGTTGAGTTAACGCTTTTAAATGATTCGGACTGATTATGTTCTCAAGTTCAGCTTGCTCAATAATCTTCAAAAGAAAGGTATAACAACATTTCTGTGTGTTCCTCACATACATCTACCTAAAAACTTACAGGACTTTTAGAGCTTAAAAAAATATGTAAAAACAACAACATAAAAAAAACACATGAAGATTCACCACAATTCTCCTTTTGTGTTCAACAGAAGAAAATAAAAAGAATACAAATAAGCAACAAGATAAGTGTGAGTAAGTGATTAAAGAACTGCAATATTTGGGTGAACCGTTGCTTCCTTTTGAGGCATGATTCTTCTTTGTGTTATCAGAAAAAAGCAGCAGCATCTGAGACACGTGGGGCCCCGGCTGCTGAATGGCTTTGCCTGGGCCCTATCATATCAGCTCTCAGAAAACATTAGAGGACTGCTTGATCATTACAAGGCAACAAACTTACTTTATAGAGCAGCGCTCGATAGATTTGCAGCCCGAGCGACAGGGTTCTAAATTGCTCTCTTGGCAAGCAGCATGTGCAAGATCAATTAACTGATAAATTTTTGATTATAACCTTTGATTTAAATTACAGGTTTCTAATACAAGCTGCTGTTTCCCCTTTTCACGGCCTCTCTCGTCTTTTTCCTCATATTCACCTCCCTCTGTTTCACTCATTCTGTCTCACTTGCACGCTTTCTCTCGCGCTCTGTCTCCACGCTGGAATTAAATGAGTATCTACCCCCTCATTTAGGTCTCTGTGTGAAGAGGTGTCTTTCTTTCACTCTGTGTATCAGCATGTAAATGAATGTGCTTTTTCTTTCTTCTCATCCATTTCTCTCCATTGAAGAGGATGCAAATGAGATTCGTTCGTTTTGAGTCAACGAAGAACACAATGTTTTCTAATCTTATCAGTGAACATTAGGACGTGGCGCCGTGTCATTTTTCTCCCTTCCTCTGACAGGTGTCATCATTTGTGCTGGTAGAGACTGGCTCAGTAACTGATTTTGAAATGCAGCTTAAAGGCCCAATGAGAAAAGCTGCTTGATGAGTGCAGAAAGTTATTAATATATAAATTCATACTCATATATTTTAGAAAATAATACAATTTCATATAAAAGATTTAAAAAATTAGCAACTGCTACAAGCAAACTCTAATTTGGATTTTGTTTTGGTCTGCAAAACAATGTCTGTGCATATTAAAGTGTGTTTCATTGATACTACAGATGGTCAAATAGCTTAATTTAGGGAGTGTGTGTATTATGAGATGGTATTCATTTGGACATAATGCAGGTGTGAAAGTGTGTTGATGTGCAAGGGCTGTGTGTGTAATGACAGATGACCTGGCTAATCTCAACAGTAAAACACTGACGTGTGTGTGTGTGTGTGTGTGTGTGTGTTATGACAGATGAGGGTTACTCTCTGGGGCAGAGTGCTGTTGTCAGCACAGGTGCAACTGGGTCACCCGTACAAAGTATATTGTGTGGTTTTCTGTAAATGTGTGTTTGTCTATTGTACACGTCTGAATCTTGCTATATAAAAGCTGCTTACCCCGAGGGACTCATATCAACGTATTAATCTTATACAAATTTAGGACCTTGGAGTTTGACCCTGTCCTGAGTGCTCATGGCAAAGAGAGGCAATAACAGCTCCTTTAACCAACCTTTGGGCAATGGAATCTCTCTTGCACTTACTCTGCCTGCTCCTTAATTAATCAAAATCTGATGAGCTTAAAAAAATAAAACACAAGGCACCCCTGGACACAAACGACTTCTTGTTTGGAACCACGCAAGTGTTTTGCACAGACAATAATATTCCTAAATCGGAACACAATATGCATTGAGAAAGCGACCGGGATGCAGAATTGCATTTTGATTCAGTGAAGTAGCATTAAATGAAACTGAAATTGAGATTGTCTATTTCTTTTTTTTTCATAGAGAAGAAGAAAAAGGAAAATATGTATAAAGATTTATGTATAAAAAGTAAAAAGAGTATGAAAGTGTAAAACATATTAAATATGATATAAATATTAAAAACATTAAAATAACATGTTTATATAAACATTATACTATTAAAATAATTATATTTATTTATTATATTGATATTAATTTTTTTTAAGAACAATTCTGAAAATATATTAGTGTAAAACAATATAGCTTTAAATTATTTTAGAAAAATCTAAGTACTAAAAATGCTTAAAAAATTATAATTAAAATGAATACAATTATAATACACACACACACATATATAAATCTATGGTGCTTTAGAGTCATTGGCTCTTGAGGATTCATTTTTGAGTACACCCTACAGTCATTTCCCAATCCCATTCTCTCAACTTTCCTGTCTTTCTCAATTGTCCTGTAATGTGGGCTAAAAAGCCCATAAATAAAATTACAAAAAGAGAAAATCTCAGCAGAATTTGGTCTCGTCCGCCTTTTCAACCGCTGTCCATTACAGAAGGCCAATGAAGAGCCGTAGGAAACACAGAGCCTTTCTTTCCCATTTCTGCTTGATTGCTATTAACCTTTTTTCACTGACTAAGCAGCATTAGGCAGCAGCAGCAGCAGCTTTGGCTGTGGAGAAATGCAGTTTAATAGAAGTGGGGAGAAATGCATTAATGTAAATGTAGTGGAAACAATGAGAGGCCCGGCCATTGACATGTTGGCAAACAAATGAGGCTGTCCTCTCAATTAGAGTCAATGCTCCATTATCCAAATGAAAAACGCACTCTTCCGTGGCCGAACGCACGACGGACAGGCGTGGAGGGGTGAGAAGGAGTGAGGAATAAAGAAGCCGGGATTTTATTACTTCTCAGTTCTTTCTATCTGTTTGCACTTTCTTACAAGTGTCTCAAAGTTCCAGAAGCTCAAACCAACACGCTGACGCAACACGAGGTGTGCTAAGCATCGATGTACAGTTCCGGTTTGATGAAAAATGTACAGTTAGATACACAAACACACAAGCCTGCACATGCAACTTCAGTTACGTGGGCCGCCGAACACAAGTTTTGACAAGTGCGGGTGTTCTATTGATTAGATGTGGAAGTTTGTCTCTTTCTGTCCACGTGTCTATCCATCTAACTCTGCATCTCTTGCTTTCATCCCACTCCTCAAGTTGCACCACCCAGGCTGTGTCTGACTCTCTCCTAGTCAGACAGAAGAAAAAGAGTGAGGCAGCCCATAGCCTGGGGTGGATATTGTAATTCACTAAAACATTAAGCAGTATTGATGCAGCCCCCCATCTCAAAGCACCAATGGGGGTGAGGTCTGTCCAGCGGCCTGTAAAACAGTAGATAAGCCTGACAGGGAGGGGTGGTCTCCACTCTGTCTTGGGATGTGGGTAGAAAGCAAGGTGGTGGTGGGGGTCCGGGTGAGGTGTTTGCACGTCCATAAAGTCTGCCGGAAATGGCTTTCGCTTGAAATCACCTCATTATTACCGTGTGTGTTGACTCCGAGCTATGAAATATTCAGCGAGCTAAATGGACGAGTAAGCCACATTTTCCAAAGATAAGATGAAGGATAGAGAGCAGGTTCCTTTGCATCTGGTGGGCTATGAGGCGGATAAAACAGTCAGTAATCCACCCTCACATTTTTAACGTGTTTTTTCCGGCTCTTGCACCTGCAAACAACATAATGTGCTTTGTTTTCTCCATTATACACCTGTGCAGAAGGTGTTTGGTCTCTAAACCTGCTTGGCCTATGTTTTTTTTGTTGTTGCTTCTATGTGCATTATGATTTTTTTTTTCTGGAAGGTTAAGCGAAAATGACCTAAGAGAGCTGACGCCCGATTAGCTCCCATTAGATCCGCCTGCGGTCACAGAGAGCTTGAGTGATGACCCGAGCTTGTACCGTACTCTACCACAGACGCCGAGAGGATGTGCGGTAAAACCGAACCTCTGGGACTGTCCGTCATAGCAGCGGTCAGAGAGTGACCACTACATGATGTGAGGTTACGGAGAGATGAGAGAGACCGATGAGAGAGAAAAGTTATGGTGAAATGTCTGAAGTCAGTTGAAAGAGTTCCTCAGAAGTCGGGTGCTTGATACAGTCGAGAAGCCTTTTAAATTCTAATGAAGGTCCTGATAGGATTCAGAAACGCATCCAATGTAAATTTACTTGAACTTACAAATGCAGATCATCCAGTAACATACAAGTCTTGTATTTAATATCATGGTTTGTAATATCACATCGGTAGCACTTCATTTTACAGTCCTCTTACTCGCATAGCATTTATAGTTATTATAGCAATTACATTTACTAGGTAATGACTAGGTAGTAACCATACATACTGTAAAATAAAGTGCAACCATTATGCCTTATATCTTGAAAAGGAAAGCTTGCCAAGATAAACTTTGGATGTTGCTGTGATAAGCTTGAAAAGTTGAAAAAGCCTTGATGTTTGATGGTAATAAGATACGATGGATGTACAGATAATAAATAGAATAACTTTTAAAACAGGAGAGTCAAATTAAAGTTTAAACATAAAAAAACTAACAAAAATATTAAAAAGCATTATTTAAAATAATGCTATAAATTAATATGGTAACACCAAGAAATAAGAGAGAGAGAAATAAAAATAACATTATTAAACTACAACGAATACAACAAATAATCAATTACAATTAATAAATTCATTAAATATAAAAACCAATAACATTAATTCCTCAATGTGTATTTTTAAAAACTTCAGCAGTCAAACAACTAGTCAACTTTTCTTTTACTTTCAGCTAAAACCAAATCATGTAAAAATCATTTGAATTCTGTAAATTGAAAGTACTTTTACAGTTCATGAATTCAAACTGTGAAACAGTCAATTCTGAAATTCTGATGTTGTCCAACTCTACGGTACATTACCGCAGTGCTGAGAAGCCTTCAGCACCATGGACAGCTCCCATTATGCTCTGGGTGAGAGTGAACAGAAGCTTCGGCAACATCAGAGGTCTGACCTCTATCACACATTTAATACTGCTATAGGAGTTCACACACTGTATTACCCAAATTCTGCCCCCCTACTTCTATTAATACCCCCAGCTTCCATCCTAAAGTCACACCCAACACAACCACACAGGAAATACACAGAGGCTTCATATAGGGAAGTCAAAACAAACCGTTCATCCTTCATTTTACAGAAGCAGACTGTGAGACTGAACTGAGAATGACGCGGGGCCATGAAGCGGAGAAAAATCACTTGCTATGTGGTTTTGTTTTTGATAAACTTAAATCAGAAATTGATATTTAATACAGCCCTCCACTGCGGCAGCTTTTATTTAATCAGTGCCCTTTCCACATCGTTCTGTAGAATGAGACTCCGATAGCTTATAAATGTGCAAGACAGAAACGAAAGAGCGAGTGTGAGAAGAGAGAAAGATCTCCATCAATATGACTGAAGCCATGCCACACTAAAAACATCCCTTGATCCTTGTCGTCAAATTGTGCCCGTAAATGATTTCCGCAATGAGCTAAATGATATTATCCACCCCCAACCCCTATTCCTCCACCCTCTGCCTGCCTCAGAGCCCCAGCCGATGCTCGCTAAATGAATTTATTTCCTTCCCAATGGGGAGAGCGAGCAGGGCATCCTAGTCATTCAAACCTGGATTTAACCCTTAGCCTTGCTACCGGGACCACAAACAGCCACTCCACAGGTTGCAAGATGAATGGAGCCCAAGATTGCCAATAACTCAAGACCTTTCATCAGTTTCAAAGGGAGGCTTTATGCAATTTTTGATCAACACTGTTGGCAAATGCTTGCGAAAGCTCGACACAAACACGGGAAGGAATAAAAATCCTCAGTGGAGCAGATCACGGATGCTCAGAGCTCCGCTTGAAGTTTGAGATGTTTTGCGAGTGAGTTGGACAGGCGTGTAAATGACTGTCACCAGAC
>JAUMHR010000011.1:2469571-2485594 GCA_032361145.1 Enteromius fasciolatus | reverse complement strand
CAGCTACACTCTGCTCATGATTGTAGATTAGTAGCACCTGTTTGAGGTTGTTAGCTGTCATAAAGACACCTGTGTACACCACAATCAGCCAAAGTCTAAGTAGCAATACGGGCAAAACCAAAGAGCTGTCAAGACCTTCACAAAACTGGAAAGGGCTACGGGGCAATTGCCAAGCAGCTTGGTGAAAAAAAGAACTACTGTTGGGGCAAGTGTCAGAAAATGGAAGAGGCTAATGATGACTGTCAGTGTCCCTCGGACTGGGGCTCCACAGAAGATCTCTCCTCGTGGGGAATCAATGATGCTAAGAATGATGAAGAATCAGCCCAGAACTACACGGGAGGAGCTGGTCAATGCCGTGAAGAGAGCTGGGACCATTGTTTCCAAGACTACTATCAGGGTTTCCTATTTAAAATAATGGAGGACCATTCACATCGAAAAGTGACTGAAAAGGAATACCCTGAGCCTCAAAAAGTGATGCAAAAGCGTTTTAACCAAACGCCAGAGTTTGAGTGAGACTGTGTTGAAATAAGAGAACTTGCAAAATCACAGGGTGATCAAATACTTATTGACGTCACTATATATATATATATATATATATATATATATATATATACAGCACTCAACATTTGAAGTGGATCAAAAAAATCTAAGCTGTCCTAAAACAAGAGCACACACACAAACACACACACACATATATATATATATATATATATAAAGAACGAGAGAGAGAGTTTACTTAGAAATTACTAGTAAATTTTAGTTACAAAAAAAGATAATTAACACACTGAAGTAAGTAGTTTAAAGTAATTACCTATAAAATGTACTCCAGTTATCTGTTTTATTTTTCCCAAAGTTGTAAATAAAAGAGATTTTGTGCAAGAAATGTATCCAGTATTTGCCAAGAGTCTCTGTGAGATGGAAATTATAAATTGAATGAATTTTTATTTTAATTTATCATTTTTATTACAGATTACATTACAAGCAGAACAAAAGTTAGAGTGGAAGGCAGCACAATTGTCTTGTATGAACGCCCATATAAATCCGACAATCAGTTCTTCGGCATGATTTGAAAGGACCCAGGACTGAAAGGAGATCACATGATCAGTGTCATCTATTGACCTTCAAATAGTGCAGAATCTGAAATGTGTGAGATATGATTTGGAAAGAAATCGCATGCTTACCCTGCAGGCTGAGTTTCTCCAGGTTTTAATTCATTTCCTATCTTATTTTTTCTGATGCGGCATCTGTAGACTTTTAGTCCCCATGTACATTCTAACTCTGTTTTGTTTTTTAAATCAGAGATGATTTGAAAGTATTGTCACTGATAAAGCTAAGAAACTGAACCAGGAGAAACGGCTTAAAGTTGTGATTATCCTGAGTGGCTCGGTTCGGCAGTGATACCTGCTGGGACACATGCGCAGGGCTTCTAAATAAATTGCAAGTGGCCTTGGGCAAAGAGAAGAACTGTCTTTTGATCTCCTTTACGAGTGAACGAAGAGAATTTGCAGGCTGTCAATCAAACTCATAAGTCTTTAGAACAATGGGACGACCTTTATCTATTATTTTTTTATTTAGTAGAAAATCACATATTTCATTATGACAATGCTCTCTCTCTTTGTCTCAGGTCGAGAGCCGCACGATCAATAATTGATACGGCCGACTTTCCTCTTTTCCTTTGGAGCCCTTGTCACTAACTGTTGTCAGAACACATTTACTTTGATGCCAAATTTGAAGAAGCCGAAAAACGGCATCATATGTGATTATATATTTAAGGCTGTAGAAAGGTTGGGGTAGATCGGCAGCTCGGGTGCACCTTTTCTCCGTGTGTTCAAGGCGCTCGATTGAAGTTGCGTGTGTTGTTGCCAGCCTCTGCCTTAAACACACGGATGCATTGTAAGGAGATTCCACCTTCTAAAAGAGCAGATGAAAAGATCTTTCTTTTTTTTTGTCATATGTCAGTAAACACAGAGAATGTTTTAAGATGAGGGCAGATCACACAAAAGAAACTTACTCTTTAAACTCTGAGCCATGGGATGTTGGGGGAAACGTCACGTGAAAGGGTTGTCTTTACCTGGACCGCTCTGTTTCATCTGAAAAGGAGATGTGAGGAAGGCAAACCCAGTAACCCATAATGCATACTCATGTTTGATTTCGGATCTGAGCATGTTAACCTGGGATAAGTTTTGAAGAATAGCTAAAAGAGGAGGACCACCTAAATATAGTAAAAAAGGTGGCCATTAGAATGCATGAGCATGGTTACAACAAGGTTATAGTCTCCCTTAAGGGAAATGTTATTAATTTATTTGTTCATTTTTAACTTCTGCTCCTGGTTGCTGAATATGACACTAAAATGATCAGAAATTAAGAAATTAAATAAAATATAATTCAGAAAAAAAAATTAATATATTTTTAATAACATTTAATATAGGTTTTACAGATTATAACATTTAAATAAATACTAATTATATATGTTGAAATATCCTAACATTTTAAAAGTATTTAATTACATAAAATGATATCAATAATTAATAATTATTATTATTTAGTGTTATTTTATTCAAATAAATATTAAGCAGCAAAACCATTTTTAATTATGATAATGTTTCTTGAGCAATGTCACAGCATATTGGAATAAGTTCTGAAATATGTCTTTTTACTTCATTTAATATGACATTAAAGACTGAAATAATAACTGTTAAAAGACAGCTGCTAAAAATTCATTTATGCCATCACAGTAATGTGTTATATTACAAAAAAGTTGTTTAAATTGTAAGAATATTTAACTGCTTTACAGCATTTCATAAATAAATGTAAAAAAAGCAGCCTGGATGAGCCTTATATTCATTTCCAAAACATAAAACAAAAAAACCCTCCTAACTTACGCAGGAATGAATGATAGAATAGCGCATAGGTGAAATCTGTGGCTGAAGTTATTTTTAAACCTTCTACGGAAAAGTTTTATGAAACTACCCAATAAGAGTGTGACGAACGGGAGAGAGACACAAAACATGTAAACAAAGTACAAACTAAATAATAACCCCATCCATTATTTGAAAAGCTTCAGAAGCATCCCCAATCCCTCCATTCTTCAGTGTATATTCCACCACTATTTCCTCTTTTAATTATCCTCCAAAAGAAAAGATGGAGCACATCAGACACATCTCCACAAAGCCGTCCCTGGCACGCTCTCAGAGTGGCCGGCAAGCGTAGGCAGCGTCTGGCGCAGCCGATAGCGAGGCTTGTGCGCTGGCAGGGACAGACAGGGCCCGTCTGCAGCTCCGCACAACAACAGGAGGATGATCTCTCAGCAAAGGGGCCCTCGTCTTCCTCCCCCTCACACGCAAGGCTTTGGCTCACCCAGCCACATCACACTGTCTTCAACAACAGATTAAGGCCCGTTCTTACGAACTCGCGAGGCTAATTGGAGAGAAGCGGCAGCTGCCATTCACTAGGGCAGAGCTTTTGTCCTAGAACCATAAAGTACTTGAAATGACACATTTTCTGTTTAAAAACAAGCACCGATGGCTTCTTTAAAATACTCATATCTGGGACTGCAACGTCCAATGCATATTGCCTTCAACCCTGAAATAATAAAAATGAATTATGTTTACTTGGGTGCTGTGTGCTGGCTAATTCTAGATTATTCAGTTCCAATTTAATGCCATAATCATGAAACCAGCATTTTATTTGTTTGCCATTTTGTCTGTCAAGCATTAAAAGAGTCTTCTTAGCCTTTCCTGTAAGTCACTAAATTAGACCATGTCCATTTTTGTTTTCTAGAGTTTCTAAATTCTTTAGGTTTTAAGGTGAACCAAAAGAATAGTCAGGTTCATAACCACTGAACAAATGTCTGAAGCTGGTAAATAATTTCTAGGGTTTTAGACATGTAGAAAAATAAATAAATAAATATTATAGGCCTATATATTAATATATATATATATATAAATTAAAATATCATGCATCTATTGAATATTTTATTAAATATATACTGTATATATATATATATTAAAGTAAAACATTTAAATGAACAAAATGAATGAATGAAGTAGCGGTTTGTATCTTGCACATTTCATGACACAATAAAAATTAATCTAATTGTGATAACACTGTACTGTTGCATTCTGTCTCTGTCCAAAGCAACTCTCTCCATTTCTCTTTCTCTCCTCGTCTCTCTCAACCGTAGAGGCAGCAAAAGATCTTAAGTGTTGGCTTTTTGTTCTCCAGGGGGAACCAAGAGAGAAAGCTTGGGCTTATTTGAAGTATTTCGCCCCGTGTGGGGATGAAATGTCTTGTAGTGCTTTCAAGATTACTATTTGCAAGCCTGTGATGTGAGAGAACCATTCCTGTAGTGTAGAGTACATGTGGTACAGTAATCGCTAACTAAGCCAAGAAAAAAAGCTGAGAAAAGGAGGAAACAGAAAGTTAGATTAAAAGACAATTTCTCACAAAAAGATATAACACTATAGTCAATCATTTATACAATCGGGTCCAAAAAATCTGAGACCACTAGTGAAAATGCTCTTTTTCTTATTCTAATTTAATATTTCCCCATCACAAAACATAGACAGCAATTAAAAACATTTTTTATGTCTTGGAAACGTATATTATGTTCACCGGCGCTGCATTTATTTGATTAATAATACAGTAAAACAGTAATATTGTGATATATTTTTGTGATATAATGTTTCTATTTGATCATATGTTAATGGGTAAATGAATTTTTTTCCTGTGATGAGTTAGGAGCTAAGCTTATTTTTAAACATCCATTATTCAAGCTGATTACATTTCACCACTATTTTTATTTAGCACCAAATCATTATATTAGAATAATTTCTGAAGGATGTGACACTGAAGACATGGAGTAATGCTGAAAAAACTTTGGAGTACTGGTTACTGGAGTACTTTTGACCTTCTGGCAGTGTATTTAAAAAAAATATTGTACAAATTACAGCATCAATATAAAATTTCAAAAAGTTGAAATTAATAATTTTTTTTTAGATATTGGCATTTTGTCCACCTTGTGTTTTAATAATTTTGTCTTAAATAAATAAAAAAGTGAGGTAAAATTAAAATAAACATCATTAATTTGCTTATTAGTGAAGTGATCTAGAAATAGAACCTAATCTTAAATATATCTTCTTCATTTAATAATAATTTAACTTTAATTATCAATTTTGATATCTCTTTGTTTTAACTTTGTGAAATCCTAAAACTTTCTGTTTATATCCAGGTTTAAAATAGACTTTTGGCGTGATCTCTGAAGATCAATCTTCGGGCGTTTTACATATTTGAGATCTGGCACGTTAATAACGTCTGACGACTGTCAGCTCAAGCCATTGACAGATAAAGAAACAAAGCGCTAACGACAACTTCTCTCGCTCGCCGAGCTGCATTTTAAAATGATGCCAGAGTGGCTATCAAAGAACAGTGTGGCTATTGTTTTACAAAAGCTGTCTTTCTCTGGAGTAACACCGGCAAAAAACAATACACAAAACAGAGCGTTGCTCCTCATCTTGATGAAAGGAGAGATGTAGAGAGTGAAGCTCTGCTTTGAAAAGAATAGAAACACAAGGCCAACTCTCTTTGGCCTTTTGCCTGTCAGCTGAGAGGTTTGCTTACATGCCAGAGTCGACTGTCCTAGAGTTGAAACAACCATCACACACAATAACACAAACACAAACACATGAAATGTATGACCCACCTCAATACAGCCTTATGAAGACCTTGCATCAGAGCGACTCTTCAGGCTACGTAAGCAAAAGAAGGCAACATATTGTCGAAGGTTATGTCAACACATTCCAGAACAATCAGCAGTGTCAGAATCACTTAGATGAGAGCCTGAAACGCACACGGCAGGAAAAATAGACACCAGATGTACTATAATGTGTGCTGTGATAAAGCCACTCTCAGATGCTCTGTGATTAGTATTTAACAATAAATAATTCAATAAAAAATCTCCAGACCTAACCGCTTGACAAAATGTCTGTCAAGCTGATTTGCCTCAATCTAAACAGAATGTGACACTTGTGTTTCTCTGTAATTGCATTATTTGATGATGACATCAAAAAACAAAGCTAAATTCTGCGATATAGGGATTTCAAAAAACCTGTGGTGAATGTTTGCTTTATCACACTGGAGTGCAGTTCACATGTATGAACGGAAGGAAGATGTAAAGAGCTTTCTAAAAGCTTTCTGAAATAAAAATTGGGCAAAATTTTCTTTTAGTTGATCAGTGATTTAGCAGAGATTAGTAAATTAATCTAGAAGTACAGAATCTGACATTTTTCTTATTTAATCATCATCCATTGTATGTAGTAATGTTTCATAATGTTATTTTTATTATTATAAGTTCTCCTAAATTGTCTCCCAGTTAAAAAAATATTTTAGTGTGTAATAATGTAGTTAAATCTGTACAATTTGCAACGAAAAATGAACAAGTAACAATTTTCCTGAAATCAGAAAAAAGCCACGTAGTGGATCATCAAATGTCATAAAATGTAATAAAATGCAATTAAATTCACCATGTTTATGTTATACTAAAATAAACAGTTTCAATATTATATATATATATATATTCTGGATTAACTGATTAATTAACATGGTAATTTTGACAGCCCTATAATCTAAGCCTCCTAGCGTCCCCCTATCGGCTGTCTGGGAGTCTGTGAACCCCGACTTTAAAACTCACTGTTTTAAGATAACTTAAAGGCAACTTTAATTTAAATCAACTGAAACTTGTGCATTCTTTCAAATTTGTTTACATGCCATTTTTACTTCACATTGTGCCATATACAGAAAGACCTGTTATAATGCCTCCTGATCCTTTTGTGGCCTGTTATGAAAAGAGCCCATCACCAGGTCATGGGTGTGCAAGGCTTGTAGTGCTGGTAAGGCTCATGAGGTGAGGGGAATTTGTATAGGTAAACTCTAGCATTCGGGAATAATGGGAGAGTGGCTTTAGTTGTCTTTAGAGAAATGAATAATAGAAAGGTCTGTGACGTTTTCAAAGGTAAACTCTAGTTTCTGTGATGTGCCACTGGCAGCAGTGTGTGTACATCTGTAGAAGAGTATAAAAGGTCCACCAGGACCTCAATGGCAGTACGGCGGAACGGCGTGGACATCCTGCTCTGCAGCCATGGGAAAGGTAGGCGCTGTGGTATTTTCACAAGATGCTATTTGCTACATCGACATGAGCGTCACCCTGACTTAGAACAACCTGAAGATCATATAGTCTGAAATGAACTTCAAAAGTCAACTTAGACAGACAATCATCCATAGAAGTTTAGTGTTACTTTCACATAAGACTGGACAAAATTAGTATATTCATTCACCACTTCGACCACCACTAACATACTCTTTCCTTCTGTCCTCAGATCATCTTCTACGAAGGCTCCAACTTCCAGGGGCGCTCTTATGAGTGCTCTGCTGACTGCACTGACACTTTTAGATACTTCAACCGCTGCAACTCCATAAGGGTGATGGGGGGTCACTGGGTGGGCTACGAGAAGCCCTACTATATGGGGTATCAGTACATCCTGGGCCGTGGGGAGTATCCTAACTTTCACCACTGGATGGGCTTCAACAGTTGTATCAGATCTTGTCAGATGTTCCCCCCAGTAAGTCAATCAAACTGATGGGTTTCATTTCACGCAGTTAGACACCTTTAAAAAAAAAAAGTAACGTCAATCAATGAGGCCTTTGAAGTAATTCATATATGCAGGGAAAAAAACAGGTTCACAGGTCCACCAGGAGATTTAGTTATTTGAAATGGAGCAAGACACACTCGGATGACTGCGCAGCTCATCATAATTCCATTCATCTCTGTTTTTGGCAGTGGAAGAATCATGACACTGTCACTAGAGTTTGTTCGACAAAAATGACTAAACGTCTACTTGAAAATCTTTGAAAGTTGCACGTTTACAGCAGGAAGTCATGTTCAAAGGCTCAGTCTCAACAGCAACATCAAGAATGTTGAAGGTTTTCTCCCAAACGTTCTGACAACTGGTCTCTCAAATGTCTCTGCGTTTGCCCTGATTATTGATTCCTGTAAAGCCCTAACTGCTGTTTTTCTCCCCACACAACAGTACAGAGGTGCCTACCGCATGAGAGTCTACAACAGACCTGAAATGTACGGACACATGATGGAGTTCACAGATGACTGCCCCAATGTCTACGACCGTTTTGGCTACCACGGCATCTACTCCTGTAACTGTATGGAGGGCTACTGGTGCTTTTACGAGCACCCCAATTATAGAGGCCGCCAGTATTTCCTGCGGCCCGGAGAGTATAGAGCCTGCAGCGAATGGGGTTGCATGAATCCGATGATTGGCTCCTTTAGAAGAATGAGGAGCAGTTTAATGTAAACTGTGTCTTTTTATGCCCATTAAAGACATTGAAACTGATTAAAACCGTTCTTGCATGCTGTCTTTTCTTCATGCCACTTTGAATTATTTGGTAGCGTAGGAAACAGAAAGTTTCTTCAGCTTGCCAGTTGTTTTTCGTAGAAGCATCCATTGATCCGTTGCCCAGTACACATCAAAATAAAGGCACGCATGTCAGTTTTAAGCCAAACTCAACTTTTTAAATCTGACGTGGTTGAAGAATTCATTTTAGTCTCTTTCCAAAGCCATAAAACAAGCTGATTAAAAAAAACGGTGCTTATGCGAGAGGACAGTTTCAACGAAATCATAGCCCAGTTTCATATTAGCATTTCTCCATATTAGCATATCTTCATTTATGTGTCCATGTCAGTTCACGGCATTTACATGTAAAGCCCTGAAGCAACTAAAAGCAGAGTTTGCAACTTTTTTGTCAAGCACTGAAAAGTGCAGTGGTGCTGTCTTTGGAGAGAGAGAGAGAGAAAGAAAGCTTGCAAAGACACAAAGGGGGGCACACACTGGCTGATCTACAGTCACATCTACTCTATAGAACACATTGTGCTGACCCGACATAGTTTTGTGAGTCACACACAAAGCCCTGATCCACGCCGGGTCTATAAAGAGGTCCTGACCTCAGAAATGGTTTGGTCCGCTCAGAGAACAGTCACAATGGCCAAGGTAAGTGACTAAATCGTGCCTGTAAAATTACATAGATTGTGGTTTTAGGATATGCAACCATATTATCCGAAACCATGCTGTAAAATCTTCAAAATGAATATAAAAAATACAAATAAAAAACTCTGGATTAAAAGATATTTGGCACATAAATATTTTCTTTGAATTATATGGTAATCTGAGTTTTTAGATTTTGTAACTTCTTTTTTATGGGAATATATTTTATGGATAAAATAACGAACAACTGTTCAGATTTTCTACATACAGTAACTTAAAAATATGACAAAATGAGAAAAAGTGAAATTTTGAATGTAAAGTGTAGCCTACCTGAAATCCTGTATTTTTCTTTCTTTACATCCATCCAAAAGATTATTTTCTATGAAGACAAAAAGTTCCAGGGCCAACAATATGAATGCACTGGAGACTGCGCTGACATGCAGGCCCACTTTTCTCGCTGCAACTCCATCCGAGTAGACAGTGGAAGCTGGGTGGCCTACGAGAAGCCCAACTACACTGGATACCAGTACATGCTGTCCAAGGGTGAATACCCTGATTTCCAGCACTGGGCTGGATTTAACGACTGCATCCGCTCCTGCCGCATGGTTCCTCCTGTGAGTCTTTACTCTAGAGTCAATAGAAAACATAATTATTCAAAACGCATCTATTGTGACAGGAAAACTTTTTCACTTCGCATCAGCAAGTTAAGAGTTGAATTATGCTGGTTAGGTCACGAGGATCTAATTCACTCTTTTTTTCAGTTGTCTTTAAGGTTAGGATGTTTACTTTGTTTATGATCTGAGAACAAACAGACACTCACCTCATTTGCCATTGGTTGGCTGAATAGACTATTGCTCGCACTATTGCCTTACATTTTTGGGGAGAGGTTTTTTAATATAACACTGATTACTTCTTCCCCAGTACACTGGAAACTATAGGATGAAGATCTTCGAGCGCTCTGATTTCGGTGGTCAGGCAATGGAGCTGAATGAAGACTGCCCTGATCTACGCCAGCAATTCCACAATGGAGATATCTCTTCTGTCAATGTCATGGAAGGCTACTGGATCCTCCACGAGCACCCCAACTACACTGGCCGCCAGTTCTTCCTGCGCCCCGGCGAATACAGGAGGTACATCGAGTGGGGCAGTCCAAGTTCTACCATGGGCTCCCTGCGACGTGTGACTGACCTCAAATGAAGATCCAAATCACACAAGCACCTCCCAGTGTGTCAACAGCAAAGCATGTCCATGCAGCGACTACGGCTGACCGTCGGGCCTGTGGATCTGTCCTGCTGAATGTATTTGTGATTCTTGCTTTATTCTGGCTCAAGTGCTGTTTAGCCTCAATTAATTAGGGCTATTTGTCTCTTTTAGCACTGTTGACTGAGCAAACTGTATTTTATCAGCACCTTTCCCTTCCCAACTACAACTCAAAATAAAGGAAAATTTGATTAAAATCAAACAAATGCCATTTTTACAGAATGAATGCCATACAATGGCATGGTTTCTGACATCAGGTTTATAAATTAATTTTTTATCTGTAGCAAAAATATCTTAAGTTTAGAATGTTTAGATAGGAAAACAAGACAAAAATGAACAAAGATATATTTATTTTTTAGTACTTGCAACATCTAATGCCATGTTTTTATGAATGTATTTGTTGCAAATAAGGCTTCTTTTAAAACCCACAGAAATCTTGAATGAATGAAACATGTCAAAATGTTGTTGCATGCAGGATCGGCTAGATCATACGTGACGTCATCTCATGTCTGAGAGACAAAAGAAATTTATTAAGGAAACCGCTTGTTCTTTGAACTTAGTTATTAAAGAACAAAAAAGTGGCATCTGAGGATGGTAGAGCAGAAGATTTTTATAAGATCACATGATGTCTAGCAGACGCTTTGGGCCCTTGAAAGAGGCCCCATATTAGCAGCACATCATAGGGCAACGCAGACTCAAAGAGGAAAAGTCAAAGTGGCCTGGTCTTAGCCCCGAGCACGCGGCTCTCTCAGAACACTAAACAAAACCAAGTCCCCATCTCAGCTCATGCATTTTTCATAAGGTATGGATACCGAGCTCTTTCAGAGATAAATATCAATTATTGAAATTGTTAATTAGAAGCCCATAATTGGCAAAGATACAAATGAATAAATAACTTTGATGATTAATTATTGATTTGAAAAAATTAAGCTCTGCAGGGAGCACATTTGAGTCTCTAAAGATCAAGGAAGCACAAGAAATATGAGTTTTTGCCTCAAGTAATGTTCGATTAAAGCTGGACTGACTGTGAAAGTCCGATGGCTTGCCATGAGACCGGTTCTTTTGAATTTCATATTCATATGCCTTCAGATGTGTGCAACATTGCGCACAGGTTAAAACGAAGTAGTAACAAATCAAGAATTATTTAGCAGTCATAATTTGAAGGTAAAACCGCACTGACAAAATACATCTAAGAGTATAGTTTTAGGTCAACGCTTATCTTACATTTAGAAAGTCAGCATTTGTTTCACGTGTTAGTTATAATTTTGTTTTATGGCTGCACCTGTATTTCCGTCTCCTGATTTGGCAGCAACATTCTCCTCATTTGAGCATTTTTTAACCTCTTTCATCCAAACAGTCATTGATCACAGATCTTACACAGTAAAGTTGGAACACAGTAACAGATGAATGAGACTTTGTTTCTCTTCATCTCTGGATCTTTTTAGTTTCTGATGAAGGCTCATTGAGCGTAAACCACACATTTTGGAGAATAAAAAGAAGTTGCGAGTCAAAAGGCTCTGGCACTTTCATGGCAAGCCTCAGTCTTCTTGCAGTCTCTTCTTTCCTAATAGCAACATAATTAATCCTCTGTAGTATTGTTTTCACTCTTCCATGTCCCACTTAGTGCTTGGCAAGTCTCTCTCTCTCCCTACAGAACAGCCTCTTGATGTTTTCCACACTGAACTGTACTTAAGAAAGATTATTAATCAAGTTCAAAATGGCCCCAATACTTGTCAGTTTCCTCCCTAAATCCTTTCCAAACATCTTTCAGGTACAAATTAAACTTTCAGACTTTGAATGCATTCAGAAGCATTTTGAAAGTACAAAAAAGAACTTTATTTTACATACAAAAAAACTTGTGAACATCTTCTGAATACTTTTCATTCTATTAAGCATCACTGTTTTGTTGAGTGTTACAGCACTTTAAAGTACAGATAACGAGGTCTTTTTGAAGCAGTTCAGGACAAAAGCTGGCCATCCCGGGTGCATTTTACACCAGTAACAAAGGAACGTCTACAGGTATGCACATAATTCATGATTAAGAAGCAGTGAGCATAAAAAAGCAAAATGATAGAGGTAATGCACAGGACCATTTTTGAAACATCAGCTTGAAAAAAATAAATAAATAATGAACGTTTTCTTATGATGTACTGTATGTGACTAGCACTACGCCACATGAAAAATATTCTTTTCCAGTTAATAATACTTTTTTTTTAATGCAATTTTGTATATGGCAAGCACTATACCACATGAAAAATTTATTTTTCCCCATTAAAGCTGAAGTTATGTGTACAGCACAATGATTTTAATGCTCCAATTTCATCCAACAAAATTTAATTCACATCAAAATTCGTACTGAATTAAATATTACATAAATATATAACACGGGCAATTCGGGAGGCCTCTTTTTCATTCACTTCACACTGGTCATTATTTTTGCCATGATCAGTAGTGCTCAAAAAAAAATCATCATATGGACAATAGCTTTAAGTAAAATCCCTTGTCTTCTTTCTGACATGTCCCTTCTGTGTTTCCGTAGCTACAAGTTCACACTTGATTAAAATGGGTGTATGGATGAAAAAGAAAATGTATGGGTTCACTGAACAGCTCTCGATCCACATGTAATTTCCTTGTTTTTACACATACTCCAAATACACTGCCTCAGTCTTTAAATGGGTTTTAAGTGGGTGAGCTTTTACTTTGATCCTTAATGCTTTTACTTCACCATTCTAGCTGGTGGTTCTTCGTCCAGGAAGGACCTGTGCTACCGGAAGGTTCTCGTGCAGATATGTCATGCTGCCGTGCTCGGAGAAATCTGCAGCTGTGTGGCCCTCGCCCCGTAAGACCCATTTGGTAGTGAGAAGCCCTTCCAACCCCACAGGCCCACGGGCATGAATACGGGCCGTGCTGATGCCAACCTCCGCGCCTACAAAGCACCACAGGGTCATTATGAGATTAAAAAGGAAAAATGTAAAAAAAAAGAGAAAAAAGACACCTACCGAGACCAAAACGATATCCGTCAGCAAACCGCGAGCTGGCATTCCAAAAGACACAGGCACTATCTAATTGCTGAAGGAACTGCTCTGCTGTGTCCTCTACACAGAGCGTGTGAAAGATAAAGAGAATTAATTCAATACATTCAAAAACTAAAAAAAAAAAAAAAAGAAAAAGAAAAATCCATGTTTGAAAGTATTATCAATCTTCCCACTAGATGGCACCACAGCACTGCTTTTTTTTATTCATAATAGAGCATTTAAAGCTGAAGAGTGTAATTTTTAGATTAATGCACTTACTGTACATACTTTAACTATTACACAGCTAGCAACTAATGTTAACACAAAGTGCATATATTCATGATACGTGATAACACACTACTATAGGGGAGTCTTACCATTTTCAGTGACGATAACATCAGTGTGGGAACTGCCGTATTTGTGAATGTGATCAACAGCCTCTTGCATACTGTCCACAACCTCGATACAGCACTCCAGATCCCCGTACTCAGTGCGCAGAGACTTCACCTCGGAGGGACTGAAGGTCAGGTACGATGCAAACTTGGGGCCGGCATGGATCTTCACCTACAGGTCAATCACAGGGTGAATTTTACAGCAGTAACAAAGAAATTGCTTTTATTAAGCAAGGATGCATTAAATTGATCAAAAATAACAGTAAACAAACTTACTATATGCTGTTACTATAATACTTTTTACTAATATAAAAACCTGAAATAAAATTGTCATGGTTTATGCATCACGTATCCACAAAAATTATTAAGCAGATCAACTACTTTTACGTTTATAATAAAATAATATTTTCTGGAGCATAAGAGTTTATTAGAATAGTCTCTGAAGGATCATGTGATATTAAAGACTGGAATAATGGCTACTGAAACCCCCCCAAAAAACAGGAATTTTAGCAAGTTTAATTAATTGTAATTTTTATAATCTATTAAAACAGGAAAGTAACTTTAAATTAAAATAATTTCATATTATTAAATGTTTTACTTGCTTTTTGTTTAAATAAATACAGTTTTGGTGAAAAAGAGACTTCTTTTGAACTATAGTGTGCATTTACATTTTCTATTTTGTTATGAGGCAGAAAGTAGCTTCAATAGAAACACTGTATTATTTTTCTAGACCAAAGAGTGCAAGACTAATTAAGTATGAATGACTTTGCATACTGTGCATATTACATATTATATATATGTGAGTGGTCTTACATCTTCTGTCCTCAGCATGTCGATGATCTGATCAAACAATGGGGTTCTGAGAAGTTCTCGATGCACCAGCAGGGTTTCCATGGCATTACAGGCTGCAGGGTAGTCGCATTTGGAGTCTTGGACTAGGGAGATAAAACATAACCAGCCTAATTTAAACCATTATTAACCAAATGGATGTTTATGAAGTACACCTATGTGGAAATAAAAAACATCTACACTCGTAAATCACAGGCAGTCTTACTGATCTTGATGGCTTTGTCAACACTGGCCTCATGGTCCACATAAACATGGCAGACCCCCTCACTATGGCCAAGAACAGGGATGCCCTTCGCCGCACGCTGAATATCTCTGACAAGCTGAGAGGATCCACGAGGAATGATCAGGTCAATCATCTTCTCCAGACGGCACAGATCCTCCACCTCCTCACGTGTGCTCACCTGCCACACAGTACTTCTGGTAAATGACTAC
Source organism: Enteromius fasciolatus (assembly GCA_032361145.1). Lineage (NCBI taxonomy): Eukaryota > Metazoa > Chordata > Actinopteri > Cypriniformes > Cyprinidae > Enteromius > Enteromius fasciolatus. The sequence goes on along the minus strand of JAUMHR010000011.1, from coordinate 2,470,597 downwards.
ATATACACATATACACACACTACCAAACAAAAAGGTCTTTTAGTTACTTTTTAAGCAGCTAAAATGCATTTAAATTGATCAAAAGGGACAGTAAAAGCCTTGTTTTACGTTGTAAAAGACTGTCAAATATTGTCAAAAAGATCTCTTTGGCACCTTATATTCATATAAGAATTAAAAAAAAAAGTGATCGCTGGCTCCACAAAAAAAATAAAAAATTAAGCAGCACAACTTTTCTTCAGCATTGATAATAAGAAATCTTTCTTGAGTACCTAACTTCTAAATGATTATGTGACAATGAAAACTGGCGCAATGGCTGCTGAAAGTTCAGCTTTGCCATCAGAGAAATAAATTCGTTTTGGAATATTAAAACAGAAAATTTGACAATATTGCCGTTTTTACAGTAGTTCTGATCAAATGAATGCAGACTTGGTAAGCTTGTTGTAAATATTAGGGCTGTCAAAAATAACACATTAACGGGGTTAATTACTTTTTGTCGTTAATTACGTTAATTTTTTTAACGCATTTCATGCATGCGCAGTGAGATTAATTATTTGTCAGGAAAGTGGGACAACAATTACCTCGGAGTAACTGCACTTTGCATCAGTGACACGTAGGAACTGAAGTATTTTACGGTGACTATATTAACAACTGAAGAGCGTCATTTTGCGGAGGCTTGTAAACAGTTCCTGTCTGTTGGACGTAAGTGGGGGCCAAGACATGAACTGTGACGCTCACATACTGCACAGTCTGTCAATTCTTGCTGACAGCGCCGTTGTGAATACTTTGGTCAAGGCAGCGCAGGAGCGACAGTGCATCGCGCGATAGTTTCGGGTTAGCTGCGCGTGTCAAACGCTGCCAGTGTGATGAAAGCACAATCGCTGCGCGCTGCTTCTGCTCGGTATACCCGCTGCTTACGCGTGCAGTGTGAAACCGGCGTAAAGCTAAAAGCTCGTTCTCATTGCAAAGACAAATATCATGGTATGTTTCAGCTTGATTTAAACCACCATTATTTGGCTGTGTTAATAA
>JAUMHR010000011.1:2443937-2456771 GCA_032361145.1 Enteromius fasciolatus | reverse complement strand
ACGAGTGAGGTCGTACGAATTGGCACAAATTTGGCACCTCGTACGAATATGTACGAATTGCTCATGAGACTGTGTTGTTCAAAACACATTCACATTACTAAATGCATTAAAGGGACAGTCCACACAAAAATGAAAATTCTGTTATCATTTACTTATGGAACTCAACTGAAACTGTTTGCAAAGTATATTTGTGTTCCACAGGAAAGAATGAGGTTGGCTAAATCATGACAGAATTGCCATTTTTGAGTGGACTATGGCTTCATAGCATTAAAGAAGACTGAGCACCAGCCTCTAACCTCAGCAGATGGGGTGGGAGACAGTGTCCTTGGAGACTGAAAGAGAACAGGAATAAAAACAATATGTATGAATCAGAATTAGTACTAAAAGGTAGACAGGAGACTGTATGTGATAGAACTGGTTAGAACAGCAAATAATATAATTAGGAAAAGGAAGAATGCCAGTGCGGTACAGTATATGCTTTTAAGTCCCAGGAATTGCTTTGCATATTAGTAGGCAAGTTGTGTTATGAGTGAATATCACAAAAATGTTCACCTTTGTGCTAAAAGTAAGTTTTTTCTGTAACAATGTAAAAGACTGTAATGTTTAATTTAATGCACCCTTGTATAAAAGTAACATGCACAACTTTTTTATTAACCCTAAACCTTTAAATGAAACATTTATTAATCCATTCATTAAATACAAAACAGTTTTGTGTGTGTATTTGTGAGATTTACTCAGCTGTAGCTGGGACAATGACAGACAGACAACACACACACACACTCGAGCATAACACTTTCGAGTATTTGCCATTAATTAAACAGAGGATAGTGCTCAAAAGTCAGCTCAAGCTCAGTGCCATCTTCATGATGAGCAACTGTGTCCACAGCTGTGGCAGGGTTCAGAGGGAGGTCACTGACAACTTACTGTTTCTGCGGACAGTGAGGAGGGGTCTTGTGGCAGGGTCTGGGAATGTGGATACAGAATTAAAATCACTAAAAATAACATTATGTTATGAGTCATGGAAACAGCCGTGTTTTCAGTGACCCAGCATGCACTGGATGATGTTTTAAATTAAATGAATGTAATGAAGAATTGTAAAAAAGCGCTTGCAGTGTTTGTTTTGAATGTAAGATATACTAAAGATGTGACACAGAGCAGCTATAGGCTATGTTTTCTGGTATGCTTGGTATGAATCTACACCTGGGTTCTTGAGTACACACTCAAAGTTACTGTCACTAGCAAACTAATATAAAGTACACAGTGGCTATTCAGATGAGAGTTCAGAGTTCAGCCAATGAGATGAGAGAAACTAGGTTTAAGAGGCATAAGATGTTCATGCTTATTTGATTAGGTAAGGTCTTGTAAATGAATATGTTAGTTGTGTTCTTATTAGTTTGGGTGGTGATCCACAAACTAATTGGTTATGTCAGCAGCCTTATTTCTATCCTGCTTACACTTACTGTGGCTCTGCCTCTGGGAGGGCTGCCACCTGAGGCTTTGACAGGCTGTAGAGGAGGAAAGGGTCTGGTTACTCTATGAACTTGTCGGTGGCTCAATAATATGCTATGCATTAAAGGAATATTCTTGGTCATTTTCAACTTGATTAGAACAGACAATCATTTTGTAAACTGTAATACACTTACAATAGAAGTCTATTTGGTTACTACTCTCTTTCAAAAGTATAAATTCAAGTGTTGACATAAAACCTTACCTTACAGTATACCTGCTATACAGTAAATCATACATTGTTTCAAAAATGGCTAAAAAAATAAAATTTGGGGTAAATATTTATTTTTGTATTTAAATAAATCAATTCATACTTTTGTTTAGCAGGGATGCATTATAATGATCAAATTTGCCAGTCTTTACTTTATTACAAAAAAAAAAACATTAAGAAGCACAACTACACGACTTATTCATAATAACAAAAAATTATTTCAACTGGAGTCATGGCTGCTAAAAATGCTACATTTATTATTTCAAAATATATTATAACAATATATTAAATCAGAAAACAGTGATTATATCAAATAATCATAATTTATAATAAATAATTATCATATAATAAAATAAGTTATATAAATAAAATAATTAAATAAACACAAACATTTATAACTTAAACATTTATAATAAATAATATAGCAAAACATGCTATAATATTTAACAATATTGCTACTTTAATTGATTTTAATAATCAAATCAGTGTAACTCTTGAGAGAAATGTCTTTGAAGAACATTAAAAATTAAATTATTTCAGGAACATTACCAATGAAATTGTATAATATAGCCTACTGTATAATGTAACCTTATTTTCTTTATTGGTAATGCATTTCTACACCAAAAAAAAAGTTTCTCCTGATTTAAGCTAATTTAAATCACCAAAAAAATAAAAATAAAATAAATGAATAAAATAACTTTTAATTTTTTAAAAACATTTCTACTTCTACTTTCTACCCCCGGCACATTGCTTGATAGACTTCAATTGTAAGTGTGTGATTGTAAATACATTTTCTACACAGTCAAGGACAAGGCTGAATTATTGCCTTTGGCAATCAACCACAAAGGCAGATGAAAAACCCGGAAATATCCCTTTAACACGCATCTCCGTCATCGCAGATTGTCTGATATTTTGATTCTAGTCACCAGGTGGCGCTGTGACACTGCCGTCTCTACACAGAGAGGTCGCACAGGCGTTTTGAGTTACAGCAGAACAATGTTTAATAGACAAAGGGAACCAAAGAACAGTCACAGAAAATAATAATAAAAAAAAAAACATCTCATACATTATTTTCATGCATAGACATACAGCTAACATGTTAACAGGAATACATGCAATGTACATGATCACATACAGACAAATGAGCAAATACACGCACTTGCTAACATCTGCTGTCTGTGGCCTGAGAGCCTCAACCAATAGTGTTTTTCGAAGCACTAATGGGATCATGGGGTCAGAGAGCTAATATGGTTACTTCGACAAGAGTACGGACCTGGGGATGGGATGGTATTATCACAAAGATGGAGCATTGGCTGGGTTGGGTCTGTTATTTAGGGGTAGTCTGGTAGCAGCTAGCTGGCCAAAGGGGCAAAACCCATGAGCTGGTTTGGTAATGGAGACTAGACCAGTAGTTCTTAACCCCGGGGCCAGGGACAAGCCTCAGCAAACTTCCAAGGGGGCCAAATTAATACATTACTTTATTAAAAAAAACAAAAAACATTTAAATTTAGAATTAAAAACAGCAAAAAATAAATAAATAAAGATGTATACTGAAATTGTAAATCTATTTTTGCTCAATAACTATTGTTTATAACAGTGATTTATTTAAGAACATAACTTCTGGAATAACAAAATTAATTGTTATTCATTAATTTAATAAAACAATACAGTTGTACTGAAATTACACATCTTTATATATATATATATATACAGTAGTCAACATTCGAAGTGGATCAAAACCTTTCATCAAAGTTGTCCTAAAATTAACTTTGCTGAACTTTTATGATCCACTTCAAATGTTGACTACTATATATACATTTAACTAGAAATATTATTTTTAATAAACAATATGCCGTTCTGCAAAACAGAGAAAATTAACTGATTCTGATTCATTCTGAACGCTAGCTAATTTTAGTGCTGGCCAACAATTAATTGCGATTAATCACATCCAAATTAAAAGTTTTTGTGATGATAATACAGTATATGTGTGTACTGTGTATATTTATAATGTATATAAATACACACACATGCATGTATATGAGGAAAATAGGTTATGTTTATATATTACATTTTTAGTTATAATATAAATTATATGAATATAATTATATCCATGTAAAATATTTTCTAAAAATACACTGTACGAGTGTGCCTGTATATATATATACATAATAAATATACAAAGAACACACACGTTATATCATATACACAAAAAAGTTTATTTTGGATGTGATTAAATTTAAATTAAATTATTTATTTAATTAACCATGTGAATCAATAAAAAAGTATAAAAATTTGCAGCTCTGTCATAATAATTATTGAAATACTAAAGATGGCTTAGAGTATATGAAGTGGGCCTTCAAATATTGCATTGGGTGATGGAGGCCCTAGAGTTAAAAAGGCTGAGAACCACTGGACTAGCAGATTTCCAAATTGACGTACAAAGATGTTAAATGTATAGAGTATGGCTGTTCTCATAATTGTAGGCAGATGCAATGTCTAATTTGAGGTAAAAGAGCTAAAGTTTGCTTTTATGAAAGCCCCACCTATCCAAAAAAATAAATATATAAGCATAAATCTGTAACATCATAATGCCTACACAGCCATACAGTGGCTATATATCTCATATAATAGCACATCGTTTGTTTATTAGAAAGACACTAAAAGTTTACAATTTGGGTTACCTCTCCAGGGCTGTGCCTTCCTTGTCTTTCCAGGGTGGAGGAGGTGGAATGGAGAGACTCATAGGATATCATGTCTGGACGCTCTATATCATAAATGGCCTTGACTCTGGGGATGGCTGCTAGGTCCTTGTAATCAATAATCTCATTGTCTACTTTTGCCTGGAGGAAGGAGAGGATGAGGGACACGGGAGAGGGAGGGGACACATAGGTGGAGAAACACAGGGAGAAAAGGTGTTGATGAGGAAAAGGTCAGGGCACAGGTCAAAGGTCATCCACATCCAAACAAAGCTACAGCTGTCACACATGGTGAACATACACTTATTTGGATTGTTTTTGGAGGCATGCTTATGAGAAAAGCTACCTTGCTTAACATTTGCTTAACAGTGTTATTGTAAATGATTCTCTAAATTCGGTTACATGTTGAAATGATGCTACAGATACCAAATACAAGGCAAAGAGTGGAGAGAAGTTGAAACAAGCTCCTGTGCTTTTCCTGCATGTTTTTTTATTTTACGTTGACCCTGGAGTGTACCAGCCTCAGAATCCGTTGTGAACTGAGTGGTAGGACCTGACAGACTCGGGAAACGATTGAGGGCGTCGATGAGTGGGACTCACATAGATGGTGTGACCTGGAGATCCAGGGATACTCGAGCCAGGTCTCGAACAGATACTCTCAGACGATGACCTCGTGGGCTGCGGGAGAATGAGATGTTGTGTTAGCAATAAGCTGAAAATAATGCACACACATATTCCCAAAGACACTCATAAATGCCTGTGGGAAGCTTAAGGGGGTAGGTGAGTTAAAAATGAACATTTTCTCATCTATATGACCTTCATTTTTCAATTTAACAGTAAAGGAGAAGGTTTAAAGTATGTTAACGTTGCTCTTTTTCATAAATTGGAAGTACATGGAAACTTGGCCTTTCAAGAGACAACAGTGGATAATTAATGTGAACATCATAAAGTCTTCCAAAGCCATGCAATAGATTTTTTTGGTGAAACATACTGATATTTAAGCTGAAATTTGAATGTTGTAATGTTTCTGGATCCTTAATTTCAATTATAGTTTAAATCTACCTATATTTATATGCAATTTCATAATTACTTCTATTTTCTTGTATATATTTAATAAAAGTACTTCTGAATTTACTGCTAAACTCATATAATTACGTCATATATTTTTTTTATTGTGCATTTTAATTAATCTCAATCAAATTGCAATTGTTATTTTGACTAGGTTAAAAAAAAACTTTAATAAAATAAAAAAATAAATAACTAAAATGAAATAACAATACATAAACAGCTAGCTAACACAATAAAATGCAATAAAACATGATACTATACTAAAAAACAAAAATCTGTTTTTGCAAATAAACTTTTGATTTGTTATTGTAAACTTGTAATGATGAATTTGAACTTTAGTACATTTAAAATGTATAAACTTTAAATGTAATATTGAGTGTACTTTTTAAATCCAGATAAAATATTATTAAAATGTAAAAGTGTACTTTAAAGTGAAACGCACTTTTTTTAAATGCACTTTTAGGGTTTTAAGTACACTACAAATGCATGTTCAATCTAACTAAGCACACTTTTTCATAAGGACAGTCATACAGGTTTTAAAGTAACAACAATGAATGACGAGCATTAATGATGGCAAAATTAATATTTTTGGGTGTAGGAGGCATATATCTTATAGGCTTTCATTCAGCAGAAAATAAAAAGCCACAGGATTTTCCAGCTCCTATTGCTTCATACTCCAATGCAAGCTTTCCCAAGATGCATTCTCTTTCATAACCATACAATATGCAGCCAGTGCAGCCAAATTCCTTATGACTCTTGGTCAAACGTCACCAAAAAACACCCAAATTGCACGACTATAAGAGGAATATTCTGCATATTCTGCACGGTTCTGTTAGCTACACGGTGAGCTCATATCTGAGATGGTTCTGCATGAAGAGTCATAGAGGCGTCATGGTGAATGGAGCGCTGGAAGGGCTTGAGCCACATGCCTGCAGCAGTGAAAAGCGTAAATGGTTTACACACAGGCTTGTTATGGGGAAGTTGGCGAGGAGGGAAAGCCCTCTGCTGGTGGGTGACTGCAAAGGCAACAGCCGCAAAACACACTCTGGGTTCCTCAATCTGCTGCCAGAAGCAGAATACAGTACCTGCCTTTCTGATTGGTGCAGAGATGTTACTGAGGGTGGAAGGGGCTGTGAAGGAAAAGGCATTACAGGATATGACATCACACTCAACAATACACTCAAATCATCCACCTTAGCCAGCGGTCATCTAGCTCAAGCACTACATCCATAATCACCTACTTGCAGCCTTGCTTGCTATCTTATGCATGCAAGCATATCCGGATATTGTGGGATATAAGGTTATTTTTTTGTGAATAGAAATACTTTTCTATGAGGATTATGACCTAACTTGCGGGAGGAGAGATCAAGCATATTTGGTCTCGCTGTGGGGGATATATGTTAACAAATATGAAGCTAAAAAAAAACCACACAGCTGTTCAGTCTTGCTTCGAAGTAAAGCAGGACTCTCTGAGAAAGTTGAGTTAGCCAGAAGCATTGCAGTATGGAGGGAGTGCAGAGCAGAAGACTGCAAACCTCACGACTGCCCAGGGGACGCCGGCCCAAACGATAGCCACCTGGGCCCCGGCTCTGAATCTGAGACTGGGGGTAAAAGATATCAAACGGACTGGGTTTTCCTTTAGGATGTTGCCAAGCTGCCTAAGGAGGAGAATCACAACAGAATGGACAAAACATTCACTGACAAACACACACACATACGTTCTCTTTTCAGCTATGGAGCACCTGAGACCTCGTTTTAACTTCGGAGCCACTGAGGGAGGTTTTAAAATGTGCTTTGAAGAATGTAAGCATTTTAAACATCTCCCAAGGTTTTGCAGACTGTTGTTTCTGGGAATAGGGAGGAGTTTTCTCTTTTAGGCAGAGAGAAGCTGATTAAGTGACTGTCTGGCTTACAGTAAGTGTTTAGATAGATAGATACTCACTCTGTACTTCTCTTCCACTCTACTGTTGTTCTTACAGTCTGGATGCCATACTGTAGAACCTGAGAAAGATAGAGAGAAATTAAAAGAAAATATAGATGGCAGCAGTATAAAATAAAATTAAAATATAAAATAAAATTAATTATTAAATTATTAAAATAAAATAAAATAAAATAAAATTAAATTAAATTAAATTTACCACCTTTATAAAACTAAATAAAATAAAAAATAATAAAAATGAGAGGGGTTAGTTCACCCCAAAATGAAAATTCTGTCATTAATTACTTTCAGAGAGTATTACAACACATGTTTCACTAAGACAATGCTTATTATGTTCATGCGCACACCTTCCCTCCCAGGCGTAAACAATACAGATCAAATATGTTCTTACGTACTCTCCAGAATGGCGGAAGGCATAACTCAGGAGAGACGAATATTTGAGTAAATGATGTTATTTTTGTTTTCTTTGCGCAAAAAAAGTATTCTTGCAGCATCGCAAAACTGAAGTTGAGCCACTGATGCCACAGTGATGCCTGTTTTACCAATGTATTTCCTAGGTTTCTGGATCTGGGAACATTTCAGTTCAAAATGAACGCCATTTCAAACTAGTTTCAAATTGTGTTTTTCAATTTTCAGTTAAAGTGTAATTTTGTAGCCTTATTGTGTGAAGTAACAGCAATGGTTCAATCATCTGTATTAAAGGTAGCATTAAAGTGCTGCTCACCCTGTAAGTACATCTCCTCTCCCTCTGTGAACATTTGTTTGCATCGGCTGCATCGTGCACAGCTTGGATGGTAGTGCTTATCTCCTGCCTGTCAGGGGCAAAGGTCAACATTATTTATAAGAATCAATAAAAAACATTAAAGGGAGACACTGGACAAAACATACTGAAATCCCTTAACATCTGTGACAAAGCGTAAAAGTCTGTGGGGGACAGAGCAGGTGTGCTGACACTTAATTACACTTCACTTCTTCTTCTTCTAAAAAAAGGCTCTTTCTCTCCTCTTCCTTCATTCTTTGTATTCTGCTCTCATCGCTCCATAATCATGAATGAACCTCTGTTAAAATCAGCGGAGTCACTGTTTGCGCAGCATACTATCCTGTATTAGCTTACCTCAACACACAAAAATCCCCTCCTGACCTCCGGATGCTTCCAGGTCAGGGTAACAAAGGCATGCACATACACACTTAACATCAACACACAGTAGTTTTAGGCAATGTTGCAAACTGGATGTGAACCTGCATCACCCAGCTTTGCATGTCAGAGGCACGCTTGCTAACCACCGCAACATGGTCCGCCTGCTACAGCTATGGGCTGGAATGCTGATATTTGAGATCTGGGAGGTTCACCAGGGAGCTGCAAGCCTGAGAAACACTGCAGTCTGTCAGTCTTTTTAAACTTCAGAGGTCATTCTCAACCACAAGCAGAAAAATCTTGGGGTTCTTGGGGTTTCATTTACAGACTACGATTAAAAATTTGAGTTTTTTTTTAAAGAAATTCATAATTTTATTCAGCAAGGATACATTAATTAGATCAGTGGTGTACATTTATATTTGCTTCCGGACAAAATTATTCTGTCATTTCATCACAAATATATTAAAACAGAAAATAGTTGTAACACTATTTCACAACACTCCTGTTTTTGATGAAGTAAATTCAGCCTTGGTGAGCATAAGATACTTTTTTCATAAACATCTTACCGACTGTAAACGTTTGAAGCATACCAGTCATAGCTAAAGGTGCGGTACATTCCACATAATATTCATATGGTGGTGAATGTGTATCATCACTCTAGGTCATGTAAGTCATCTGCAGTACTGTTTCGTCATTATGCTGCTTTCAGCCGGCTCTGGGAATGCTGATGAGCCCTGCAGTTCTGACATCTCTCTCTCCTTCAAAACCTCTCTTCTTGAGGCAACACTTTGTCTTACTTCCCTTTTTCTTCCTTTTGATTTGTACCCTTTATCTGTTCATTATTGTCTCATTCTGTGTTATGCTTAAAAGTGCAGTTCATCCAAAAATGTATTATTCTGTCATGGTTTACTTTACTGAACCTTATCTTTTTCTAAACCTGTATGACATTCTTTTGTGGAACACAAGACATTCTACATTTTCTCTTTAATTTAATTAAAGTGAATAAGTGCTAAAACTAAAAAATATATACTGTGACAGTTTTGCATGAAAAACAGATTGAACTTTGCCACTGATTAAAACATGTCTAAATTGATCTAAAAAGATCTAAATTGAACAACAAAAGCCATACCGACTCTTTTGACACTCGACTTTGTCTTTTCACCATGAAAAGTTTCTCGAACTAGTTGAAAGTTACTTACTAGTTAACTGAAACTGCAATATAGCAATTTTATGATATGTGTATGGTGCATTTTGGAGCTCAACGAAAAGTGTAGCCAGAATATTCTGTAAAATATCCTCTTCTGTGTTGAATGAAAAAAGAAAATTCTAAAATGACTAAATCAGCTGTATTTAGACGTACCAAAATATGTAAAAACAGATAATAAAAAATCTAATATCATCTAAAAAAGTTACATGGTAAAATTCTTTTGTATATTTATGTGTACATTTTATTTTATTCAAAAAGGTTTGAAATGAGTGAATTGTTACAAAGAAAAAAAGAAAAAGCATTTGCACTTTTTCTCTTTGAAAGCTATACTGCAACAGAAAACCTCAAACTTTATTTCTCATGCAGTCAGTTGTTTTGTTGTTCCTATATCAGCTGGAGCTCTGAGTGTTGAGGAGGGAGTTGCCCATTTGGCTCCTCTGCAGGGGAAACATCCCATGGTCCTCTGCTGTCTTGAACTATGAGGCAATGCAGCTGAAACGCATGATTTCACACAGATGTGACCCTTCGGCTCCCGGGCCTTCTCACCATGGCAACAAGGCCATGTAACAGTTTTCCAGTAAACAAACCAGAGTGACAACATGTTCTAGCTCTCTGTGTAGCGCTCTGTCTGAGACAGACGGCTAACAGTCGTTTCCTATTGCATCACAAGAAGCCAAAACAGAAAACATAGAGCAGTGAACTCTGAAGAAAGGGGCCAAGAACAGTCCACGCCCTCTGCTTCAGCCCAGATGGAGGGGTGTGGACAGAAGGCCGAGCCAGCGAGAGAAAGGGAGACCGGGATGAAGAGAAAACAGCAAGAGCTAATGATGACTGGGAAACAAAAAAATGTACTAAAATGAGAGAAAAATCAGAAAGTACCTGGATAGATGACTATGATGCAGCTGGTCCCATGCACGAGATATCAATGCGCAACTAGAGCAGCTATGTTGTTTATCCCAAATTTAGCCTCAATTATCTCATAATTTGCTGCTTAATAGTTAATAGTTAGTAAGGTAGCTGATAAATTTAGGTATTAAGGATATAGAATATGGTCATGTAGAATAAATACACTAATAAACAGTCAATATGTTTAAAACAATCATGCTAATAAGCAAATAATACGTAAAATTCCAAAAACACTATGCCATCCATATTAATTTAATAGCTCTGTAGTCTTACTCTGTCAGCTATTTTCTCATTTGCATTCTTCAAGAAAACAAATTAGAGGGCAATATGTAAGATAAGGTTACTGATATTAAACACAACTCCAGTGGCTCTTGTGACCTTCAAAAGAACAACCTCTGAGCAATTTCCCTCCGGGTGTCTGCTATATTCTGGAGATGCATGTGTGTGTAGTGAGATAATGCAGGGCCAGCTGGTGCGGCAGACTTGTCATTTCTGGATAGCCTCATTAGACACTTATTGGAGAGGTTTAATGAGAGTGAAACTTCATTGCAGTTAAATAACTTATCCACGGTTGACATATAGAAGATGACAGCCCAGAGTAATCAAGCTTACACAGAACAAAATAGCATGCGAGCGTGTCTACCCAACATAAATGTTTAATAGCACACAGGAAACAAACTGCTAACTGCAATGTCTTAATTCTAGGCCAAACCTACAATAAGAGTTCCACAGCAATTTTTATAAGCACTTTTCATCCCTCATCAAATCTGAATGGCCTCCTTGGCACGGGCGCAATGCCATCTGCAGACCGGTGGCATCTGTTGCTCTCAACATTACATTGAGATTCTACACATATCAGCTTGGATTTATATAGACAGAGAGCTGGTTTTGATCTTGTGCGCTCACACATGCTTAAGATTCCAGCGCACATCCTTTCCACCATCTGTGGCTGCACAGATCCCCATAAACACAACTAGTCTACTCGAGTGTGACCGCGTAAGAAAAGGAAGGATGAGGACCGGTAACTAATAGACTGTTGACAGGTCAGCATAATCAGGATGACAAAGCTTGACCGTGATCACACAAACAGCAAAGAAAAAGCTCTGAAGTATTGACACTCTGTTGATAAACACCATCAAGTGGCAGGTTGCTCCTAAAACCGACTAGAACACATACTGCAAACATGGACGTCTAGCACTTCAAAATAAAAGAAAATGATAGAAACCACCTCTACTGAATCTATTAGAAACATTACCTCTGGCAGGCTGCTCGTGTGGCACCCCAGCCCTGCGACTTTGCAGTTAAATCACTTTTGTCACTTGCACTCTTGTTCGAGAGGACTCCTATATTCCTGCACGTTTTCCCTTTGACTTTTCTTGAGAATTTTAAACCTAATTTCCCCCCTCTCTATCTCACAGCCCACCCTATCAGAGGGGCCCGGCCTCAAAGGGGCCGTCCCGTGTACAATAGCTAGGCGGGACCTAGGAATCCACCCAGCGGCGCTGCTTTGCTCTATTCCCATTGGGCCGGTGTCAGTTGTCTGAAATGTTTGATGAATAGAGCAATGATGTAAGTTCAGCCATGTTGTGGGATGTTGAGATGTGTGTGTGGACATGGGTCAGACTAACGACTCCACTCTTAGGGGATCCAGATGTTTAGTGAGAGCGGAAGTGTAAGAATCTGGAACGCTGACACGTACTGACATGACTATAAAACAGTGAAAATCCACAAGGGACCATTTTTAATATCTAGAGAGCAATGGGACTAAATTGAGAGCACATTAAACTCATCAGAAGAAAAATCTACAAAACAGCTGAAATTTGTCAGGATAAGATCATGTGTTGTTAACAAAATCAGTGATTTTAATCTGAACTTAAAGGTTTCTTACCAAATTACTACCTATATTAATTGATGACTATATATACTGTCTATATATGCGCACATTACTGTATGGCAGCACTTTCTTTACACAAAGTTTGTTCATGAATTGTTCATTTAACTGTTAAATTAATCCAGCATAAATTTTAACTGAAACTTACTGTAGGTTAAAAAATGCACTACCTTTAAAAAGTTTGGGGTTGGTAAAAAAAAATATTTTTTCTACTTCCATGTATTTCTAAAGGTTATTTATTCCTGTGATGGCAGAGCTACAATTACTCGAGTCTA
>JAUMHR010000011.1:2422655-2443837 GCA_032361145.1 Enteromius fasciolatus | reverse complement strand
GTAAAGAAACTGGTCTGGCGGATATCGCGTTTTGTGAAAAAAAAAAAAATTGTAGTAGACTTAAAATGTACATTCTTACATTTTATTAATGGCTGCAACTCACACATAGATTAAGGTACATCTGAACAGTGATTTCCAATAATAAAATCCAAATGTCAAAAAATGGCATTTATCGCGTTTTGCAACGAAACTCTTCATATATATATACTGTATATATATGGCTCATCATTTAAAAATAAGTTTTCCTAATCTGCTGCTACTTCCATGTAGATTTAAAAAATTAAAGCAAGTAATAACAGTTCAAGTAAAAGTCATCTTATATATATATATATATATATATATATATAAAATTTAGGAATGTTTCCATCACTGTGCGTGTGTATTTGTGTGTGTGTGTATATATATATATATTATGTACCTAACCTTTAGAACCAGCTTAATGAGGTTTTCAGTCTAAATAATGAGCAATAGCAGGCAGAAACTGTTTGCAGTTTGACAGCGCTAATTTAAGTGCATCGCGATTCATGGCTGTTACACAACAGACTCGCACGCAGACCTGTGAAAGCAGATGTACCTGCCGCTCAGCAGAGACGTTCAAAACACACGTCCAGCAGCACTTGATGCGCCTCTCCAGAATCCATTAGTGTAGAGTGGAGTGGTGCTCAGTGAGCATTATGGGCTGTTGGAGGACACGCCACAAATGAAGAGAGCAGAAAACAACATACTCGTCAATCCTCCAGCTGAACGCTGTTCAACACAGATCTTTTTAAACAAACTTTAGATTCACTCTTACGAGCGCATGCCTCTCATTTATGGGGACATCAGCCTTGTGAGTAGAGCCACTTAAGTTCTGTAAAACTGCATCCACAGGCCAGCTGTTGAGAACTGAAGTCTGCTAACACAAGTTGTTTTGATTAATCAACATTTTGAATGTATTGTCAACACTGCAAAAAATGACTTATCTTATTTAGTATTTTTGTCTTGTTTATAGTCAAAAATCAAAATATTCTTAAATTTAGATACTTTACAAGACAAATTAAGTGCATTTTGTTTAAAACTAATAAAATTATCTTCCAGTGGGGTAAGTAAAATACTCTTGTTACTCTTGTAAGAATACTTTGCCCTGGAAAGAAGACTAAATATCTTTAGTCAATTTTCCTTATCTAGTAAAAGTATCTTGATAAAAAATTTTTTTTTTTTTTTTTTAAGTGATTTTTGACTAGAAACGAGACAAAAATACTAAGATAAGCCATTTTTTGCAGTGTAAACCATGCAGCTCCTTTTCTGAGATAACGTTGTTTCTCATCACTTTTTAAGTTCTGTCACCTTTGTGGTGGAAACAGAGACTTCTTTTGAGACCAGATTCCTGCTGTTCACTTCTCAGCCTCAGAGGTTTCATTTCGACCAGCACAAATCTTCCAAGCAGTTGCCGCTAATGCACAGGCTCACCTCAGGAGGCCCATTATGAGCCGCCACCTTTCTATTTCAACGCAAAGCTCATTCCCTCAAAGCTTTGATTGCAACAGCATTTCAAGTTTGTATTCAAAATTAGCAAGGGACTATTTTACCGAAACAAAATCGAACCCAAAAACAAATGCTCAGTAGTGAATCTAGCTTCTCTGCCATTTTGTCCTCTACTGTGTTTCTATTTATTAATTTTAGCATTTGGAGACATAATTGTATGAAATCCTTAAGCATATATTTAGGTTTAGTCTTATAGCATATGCGTCCCCTCATCTTGCTCTTCCCCAGCCTTCATCATGTGCTTGGTGATCAACATTGACACTTCTTGGAGTCTGTTGAGGCAGATCCAGATGTTGGCCCCACTATGCTGGGATCTGGCAGCAGCTGAAGGTGAAAGGAGGGAAATGAGAGCAATTCTGTTCTATAAAGGTTAATGAGACAGCATCTGGTGCTGTTGAATTGTTTAGCATAACCTGCTAATAAAAAAAGAGGACAATCCAGACGGTTCAGCATAGTAATATGTGCCCGTAGCGCAGCTTCTGTCTGTAGTTATCGCAGATTAGCTCACCCAAGACAGATGCTAATAGCAGATTTAACCAAGGCTTGTTTGACCTGTTACTGTGCAGTAGCTGTGAAGTTTATAGGCCTATTGCAGTATTACTAACAGTAAAAGATAAGTATGACAGAAATGCATTAGTAGACAAAAGGTGGAATGGGATTAGGACATGACATGAATTTGTTTAATTGTTTACTCACCTGTATTTCAAACCTGTATGAACACAAATCTTCTTAAATTTGATCTTATAATCATTTCTCGAATATGCTTAGATTTGATTCATAGAATGAACATATGAAACATGCGTACACCTGTCTTTCAGATTTGAAATCTACGAATCGCAAATGATTGGTTCCAGCTCTGTTTTGTAAGCGACTGCTAAAGAATGTCATTAGCTAAAATGATAAAATATCACCAATCATCTTAATTTAGAACAGCGAGCTGCAAGAACAGCTTACATTTTCAAAAACCTGCAGTGCTCTGGCAAGAAAAAGTGCTCAGACCCTGACATAACGCTACACTTTTCCACATCAGTGCTGGCATGGATTTAAGCGTGCACACACTCTTGAGATCAAATCTGAGCATACGCAAGCTTTATAAATGAAGATGTTTATAAGCCAGGGACCGGTGTGGGTCTGGATACCATTTACTTTTATTGTTCTTCAAATATTTTTCATTTTGAGTAAATATTAATACAATATTTAGTTTTTTGAGGTTACTATTTGTTTAGTTTCTCTTTTTTTGGCATGATTATTTATAGCTAAATAATAATGGGTGGACAAAAAGGTAATGGTATTGGAACATAACTAGAGGTGTAATAGTACACAAAGTTGATGGTTCGGTATTTACTATAAATAAATAAAATACATTTTCAAAAATAAACTTTTTTTATATATAATAAAATTTGTTGTCTGCTACATCTGGCTGCTATTTGCAAAATATTTTTGCAAAAGCATCTTTTAGTGTGAATTATTGCACGCTATTATTATTGAAGTCTGGGAAGTTTAACAGGGACTTTCTTAAAGTCACAATGAGCTTTTTTTTGCAAATTACAAATATTTTCTAACATTTACGGATAAGGACACAACCGTAAATATAAGTTAGCCCTATGTGCTTTAGAAAAAATGTCTAAAGCATTAAACATTATGTGTATCTGACAGGAAGGCAAGCTGCTTTAAAGTATATTCTTATGAATTAGTTTGAAGTGCTTAAGCTTGTCTTATGTTTAGGACAGATTGTGCTGTTTTCCTCTCTGTTGATGTGTTTGAAGCATTGTATTTTCCTATATACTATATCTTGTTATACTGTACCTTAAACCATATTCCATACACACACAGGTTCTGTACATGAAGGGGATAAAATAACAATGCATTCAGTTAATACATGTTCTGATTATTTTTCAGTACGTATGTGTCCCACTACTCACCTAGACATAAGATTTGAACCTTCCTGCATGATTACAGTATAATGACAGGAAATGCTGCTTCTGTAATCTCTACAGTACGGAGTCTATTTGCATCTGCCTCAGGGCATGTTTAGGTGACTCTGGCTGTGCTTTAGGCCGGACTGGTCTGGTTTGTGTTTGGCTTGGACTGACGAAAAAATTGTTGCGCATTGAGGTCAGTAGAAGTGCGTTTTAAAGCCGATGTGAGGCCAGCCCATTTAAAATGGTGCAGATGACACAGATGCTGCTCTGCCACCATGGCCAACGCACAACATATGGGCCCGTTAACAGTTTCAGAGTATGATGGATGGAGGCTGTCACCAGGCAACAAAGAGAGGGCCGTTTAAATTATACTGTGTACGTAGCCGTTCTTGTGTTAGAGAGTGCTCAATAGTGAGCTCTTATCTACAGACCAGAGCTGTATGCTCCCTGTCACTGCGAATGCTGCTATTAGCCATGCAAATGAGATGCTCCGCAGGCCGTTAAAAGCTAGAGAAACATATAGATGAAGAGGACTATCCTGTTGCTTTATGGCTTTGTTTGCATTTCCATTTTCGTTCTATTCTGCTTAGTGCTCACAGCAGCTACAACTTATCAGCTGCATCTTCGGCAACAGATATTGCGATACATATTTTTAAATGTGTAAAGAGATGAACAGAACAGGAGGAAATTGCAGTTGGGTGGAATAAAGACACCAAAATATGAAATAAGGGATAGAATGTGGTCATAAAAATATTAGATGTTCACCAGTTGGCCACTTAGAGAGATGGAAAACCAGTGAATGAAATATTTATAGTATAAATCTGTTAAAAAGGTGTCAGACACATTGGCGAGACAAGACGACTTGGCCCATAAAGTGTCTCTCATCAGCCTGTTTGTCTCGGTGTCTAATTAGAATGTGGCTCAGTGGCACTGAGCTGTTTTCATCAGGTTAGTCAATGCAGGAGAGTGGGATGGAGTTGGACCTCAATTAGTTGTAAATTAGCAGGGCTGTACGAGAGACATCTGTTTTCTGGCTAGTTCGTGTCTTTTTATAGCCTTTCTTGTTTTCTCTCGAGACAAAACGTGCAAGTCTTTTATGAATGTTCAGTTTTCAGGATTTGTCCCTCTTTTTCATGTTCAAAGGTCTGTGTTTTTGTAAAACTACGTTTTTGAGTTTACGTTTTAGGTTTGAGGTTTATTCATAAGCAGGGCTGTTGTTGATGTGCGTGATCTTGGACGAAAGCTGAAACATTTTTGCTTTTTCTGAAGAAAACGTGATGCTTGCCTGTGCGAAACACACTATTTATGAGCTGGTCAGATGACTTTCCCAGAGTATAAACTACTGTTCAAAAGTTTGGGGATGGCAAGTTTTGTTGTCTTTTTGTATTCCTTGCATGGCAGAAATTCATAAAATACAGTAAAATTGTGAAATATTAAATATAAGAAAACTGTTTTCTGTGATGCAAAAGCTGAATTTTCAGCATCCATTACTCCAGTCTTTAGTGTCACATGATTTTTCAGAAATACTTCTAATATGCTGAGTTGGTACTCAGTAAATATTATCAATGACAACAGTTGTGACAGCAGATTAATATTTTTGTGAAAACCATGCTAAATTATTTTCAGGATGAGTAGAAATCTTTCAGCTACTTTAATAATCAGCATTATAAATCAATGAAAGTATAGAATCAAAAAAAAAGATAAAAGCCTTAATTTTTGATTAATTTAATGTGTCCTTGTTAAGCAATTTCTTAAGACCATGGTATTTTATATATATATATATATATGTATGTAACTGATCTTGCACACACATAGTCTATCTATAGCATTCTCAAAATGCCACAATTTGAGCTAGAATTTCTTTAATGCAAACGGTGCAAACTATGAATTTATAAAAACCTCTTAAATTACCTTCTCCAGTGCATTTTTGCAGCACGTGTGCTGTAATGTAATCTGCTGTAATCTCGTTTTCCAAACAAACCTCAGCTTAGCTTGCTAGCAGGACTCTATAAACGGTATTGTTATTCATTAACTGCATCATAGCAATGCTTTCTAAATGGCCTGCAATTGGATTACTGTAATCTGTATGGTGCAAGGCTAATGTGAATGAGACAAGTATCGCTGAATCCAAAACCATAAGGAATGGGAGTAAGTGCATGAAAATGGATTTGTCTGATCGCTTGGAGTTGTTTGGAGGAATGAAGATCTTGTTAGGTGGTTTATATGGTTTATATGTTGAATACAGGGTCCCCACAAACTCATAACAGACTAATGAGAACCTTTTAGTGTCATTTTGGTATCGGGTTTTTATAGGAATTCTTTAAATGGGATCCCTCCCTATGTTGTGTAAAGGAGTAATAAATGATGTAATTAATTATTTATTTCACAGTGTTCTGTATTATAATAGAATCATTTTATTTTGAAATATTAAAAGTTTTTGAACATTCACTCTTTTGAACAAGGTGTGAACATGTTTTCTTTGTCATTTAAGTTAAAAGTACTTAAAAGTGTAATTTACTTAAAAGTAAATGTTCGCCCCTTTGAGCAGGAGTCTATTGTAATACATGTCTGGGTGTGAAATTGAAATGGATCTGTACATTATGCATAACTACCAAGCTCAGACAATAGCACTGGCCAGAAATGGGTACGTAAGTGTTGGGTTGAAAATGGAGATATGTAATTAAGTGTGATATTTAGCATGAATCACTTAATTGGTGTGTTTTGCTAGAAATAACGAGGTTTGCTCCATCATTCAAAAGCAAGAGGATGCATTTGTGTATAACGGGCAGAGTGTTGATGCTGCAGCGGTTTGTTTGGTCTGTCACTTCTGATAAATGGGGTGCTAAACTCCTATAGTCTGGCTAGTAGAGCAAACGTATATCCTTATGGTTACGTTTTACTCTTAACTTAACCTTGTTCTTAAGATCTAAGTTGCAAACGAAGGATATGTCTCTACAGACTGATTTTGATAAGAAATAGCATGCGGTGGAGGAGAGAGAGAAAATCAAAAGGAAAAACAATGATATTCTGCACACGGAGGAATGAGAGAGCTGGAAGGGAAGCTAGACGCCCCCTGCCACCCCCTGTCACTCAGAAACAATGGCTTTGAACTTTTTAAGTGCAGCACAAGTGGCCTCTTTTCCTCTCAAAGAGACAGATATTGCTCTGATAACAGCCTGTGTCCGTCGGCCTTGATGGACATCACTGTCAGTGCAAGCTTAATTTGACCTTTCACAAGCCCCTCCACGCCTGTGCCATCACGTTCCATGAGTTCTCTCACAAAATGAGAGAAAGCGATGGGCTTGGGCGTTCTTTCATTCATAGAGATGAACATATTCGCTGTGATTATATAGACGAGAAAAAAAAATCCTGCTAGAAAGGTTATGTATTTGGATAGTCTTTGTTATCTATGTAGGGGTGGGCGATATGGAAAAAATATCATATCACGATTTTTATCCCGATTATTTTTCATGTTGGTTTTTTAAGACTATTTTGCAAATTACAGAGGTAGGAGTGGGCGATATGGCAAAAATATTTTACAATTTTTTTTTTTCAAAAATCTCACGATTTTATCATGATTCTTTGTCTTTGATTTTACTATTTCGCAAGTTGTCTGGGCAGTACAGACAAACTAATTTGTCTGTAATAACAAAGTCTTTCAAGGTAACGTATAAAATAAAGAAGATATTTATTCCAAAATGAGCAAAGATAAAAATCATTGTCATTTTATCTTTGTTATTCGAATAGATACACATTACAAATAAACATAATATAAATAAATCAAACAGTGCTTTTATTTTTCAGGAAGAGTAGGTGTTTTCAGCAGTACTGAAAGGTGAAACACTATATACTTCTACACTTCATCCATCATTTACTCTCTCTCAGCTCGTTTTTATCTGAATGAGTTTCTTTTTTCTGTTGAACATTGTATTAAATTCAATTGGGACCAGCTACTGTTTGGTTACTCAAAATATCTTATTTTGTGTTTAGCACAAGAAAGAAATGAATACAGGTTTGGGACAACATGTAATTTTTAGGTGAACTATCCCTTTAATGACAAGCGGCATGTTAAGTTCTGTCCCTTTAAGAGCTGCACGCATCTAATATACTTTCACATTTTTCTCTTGATTGTTTACTTTCACTTTAGACACAAGCAGCTGTGTTTAACGCTGTTTTTGACTGTATTACCACAGTCACATGTGATAAATATCTTAGTTCAGTAATTAGGTGCTATTTGACAGGCTTTAAGTGCGCTTGCATTTCTGATGAATGCGCTGGAAAAGCGCACATCTGGACAGCACACATATTAAATGTTTAATCGACAAGACTTAAAACGAATAATGTGCTTTTGTGATTGTGAATAAGTGCAGTCAGGGTCCGGTGAGTGTTCTGTCTGTCTGTCGGTCTGGTACATACATGCATAAATCTGACTTGTTAGAAGATATTGTTAAAAGAGAATTAAAATTTCAATAAATGCTGTTCAAAAAAAATTGTTCAGCATAATAAATCAGCATATTAGAATGATTTCTGAAAGATCACTTGACACTAAAGACCACAGTAAAGGCTGACGAAAATTCAGCACTGTCTATCTTAAAGTATAATAAAATAGGAAACTAATAAAAATTGCAATAATGTTTCAGAATTTTATTCTATTATATATTATATTTTATTCTAATATTCTATCTTTATTCTATTTTTTTTTTCTGTGTTTTGATCAAACAAATACAGCCTTGATGAGCATAAGAGACTACATTAAAAACATAAAAATCTTAGTGATCCAAAATCTTTGAACTGCAGTGTATGTATGCATTTAGCAATGAAGATAATCAGTACATTTTATATAAATTATGTTTTATATATTTTTTTATTTGCATTTATATGGTGAGCACAACTGACGTTTTCTCCAGAAACTAAGTATTTAATAAAAACTTCAAAAAAAGTATTTTTAATTTAAACTTAAAAATGAATACAGGCAGGCAGACTTGGTCCGTTTGGTTGTGTGATATGACACAATACGAAACATTTTAATGATCTGCATATCAGTCCAAAGCAACAGAGAGCTCATTTAAATGTCTGCTGTGTGCTTCAATAATTGCCATAATTATATTGAGGTGGGAAAGGGCCAGATTCGTATTAAACATTCCTGCTTTAGAGAAATGTACCTTAGAGTAACTTTGCTTTTTTGACGGCTGGCACTTAATTCATATTATAGGCTTGGTGAGGACCATTCTTGGCAGAAAATAATAGTTGGCGTCTGTTCTCTTTTTTTTGTGTCTTTCATTTTTTTATTACACATTTTGGCAACTGAGGTAAGATACTAAAGCTTAATTTTATGGAGAGCCATTGGCTGGCAAAGTCTGTGATCTTGCAGCAAGCTCTTGGAAGAGCTCTTGAAGAGGCACTCTCTTTAAATGGTGAATAAAGCCACTATATCTATAGCTGAGTCAGTGTGTGTGCGGAGGGCCAGAAACAAGAGTGTATTAACGAGCTGAGGGATTCTTAAAAGACAATACTTTTATTCATCGCCAAGGACATTTATGACTCCCTTTGTGATTAAAACACATAAAACAATCAACAAATCCTTTCAAAAAGCATTCATATGTATGTGAGTGAACCAGCTCTGAATGATCTGTAATGTGAGATAAAAGATGACATTTTAAGATCACAAATGCCTATGGCTTCCTTCCTCCTCATTCCACTGTGTTGCATCAGAGACCCACTCATGCATAATATTTAGGGCAGCATTTATAGGACTGAAAGCTGGTGCTACAACACGACCCGAGATGGTAGTCAACAACCTCAAATGTCAGATTTTCTCCGCCTGTGCGTGCGTGATGTGAACTTTGAAAGTGGCTTGCACCGAGTCTTTGAGTTTCAGGGAGATGATTTGTTACTGAGATTATCACAAAGTGAATTTTCCTTTTCTGTCGACGTGCGAGAGACATCCTACAATGTCAGCTCACACTGTGACATTTGTGACTGATGGTGATGTGTTCAGGAGGAGGCTTGTTATAGATGACACATTTCCTCTCTTTTGATCTCTCCACAGGGACCGCCCAAGCCAGTTGCCGTGGAACCCTGTTCAGGGGGGAAAGCAGCGGTGCTCACAGTGCTATTGTGCCTCCCAAGAGGGGCATCTGGTGTTCCTCCACCCGGCCAGTCAGGTCAGTTATTTTGAAAGGTGTCCTAAAATATGTCCCCACTTTACATGTACAGTACCTTGTCTGGAGCTCAATGGTGAAGCATGGGGCTTGAAACGCCAAGGTAACAGTTCCAACAGTTTTTAGGGAATGTGTTGCTTAAATGCAGTATCATTCTCTTTAAATGTACCATAGTGCAGTTTTGTTGCAGATTATATGAAAATTAAGGTAGAAACATGCAGACACAAATTAATAATATAATCTATAATCTGGCTTTGTCACCAGAAGTGGTTGTGTCAGTTAAAATAAACAAAAACCCCATTCATACCTAAAAAATAAGAGAGCGAAAAATATCCTCTGTTTTTTCTAATCCTACATAAGTCTGTCGCTTTAAATTTTTGAGCTCATTAAAGCAAAATGGATTCTGATTGGGTGTCAGTGTTTGTAACATTCATCAGCTTATCTTATCTTTATAGTTAGCGACCTTGGTGTGAACAGGCCTTAAGTGCCTCGTAGTTCGGAAATTCTTGAATGTAACAGTATTAGATCTTGCCAACAATGATAGGATAGAAGATGGCTAATTTAGTCTAAGTTATCTGATTGAAACACTAACGCTGCAAGTGAATGCTACAAATTAATTTAGGCATCACAGTATCATAATGTACAGTATGAAAAATAAATATTAATTGTGTTAAACTTTGTAAAATTATAATGAAATGAATTCCATTATTAGTGCTTTCATAGATTACATTTAAATCTAAATGTAAAAGTCAAAGAATTGATAATATACAAATAAATATCAAATATTGACCAATACTAATATAGTTAATATATAATGCGATTTACCTCCATGTGGGATTTGTAAGTTTATCCCTAGCATAAAATTTGACTGAAATTTAAAACTCTTGACATGGTACAGGCAGCTTCTCAGTTAATGTTTTACACCGAATTAACATGCCCGCTGCTCACTTATTATGTTGCAGTCTGGTTCATTCCCCATGTGGGAATTAATTTCATGCAGGAAGTCAGAGAAGTTCTCCAGCATTCCCCTGGTGGTCTGATGTAAGCTTGTCTATGACTGCAGGTCATATCCTTTTACACCACTTTGGCTTACCCCAGTCTGAATGTCTCCTGACTATAGCCTGAATAAAAAAGGTCTAGTCTGTTACAGCTTATTGGACCAAGAAAATCTGAGGAGACCTTGTACCTCTTATTGTCCTTGACTTTGAGACAAGGCATGGTCTTGTTCCTTTGAGCACCAAACACAGCCTTTACAAACAAAAAAATAATCGATTCAATAATAATGGTGTCTAGTTTCGATCCCCCCCCCCCCATCTTTGTCTTTCACCTTCAACTGACAGCACCTTTTCAGAGAGCACAAACTGACATATCACACACGCATATATTTAGACGGCAGTGCTTTAAAAGCCATGTCAGCTCGAGGTCTGTCTCATAGACCTCTGTCTGGCTTTAAGAGCTACCGAGTGATAAGACTGGGCTAAGAAAAAAAAACCTTTTGCCTCATCCTCTTCTCTGCAACTCCCGTCAGTTAACACGCTGCTTTATGGGACCTTGTCCCTTTAAGCTTGACATCCTCCCCAGAAACTTGACTGATCTGGAGAAATAAAACAACAACTTTTGTTTCAGTAAAGCTACTCTAATAGCTTCTCTTTTGTTTGACGTGTACAAAATAGACGCAATAAATAACAGCACATAAGAAAAACAACAACTGATATGCACAAAAAGAGTATTTTGGTGATATCTAAAGAAGGTTGGATCTGTCGAGACGGAGCTTTGTAATTTCATGGCACTGAAAACTTTAGAGTGGCTTCTTGCTGGGCTGTTGAAGTTCGTCATGAGCACTTTTGGAGAAAGGTAAATCAGATATAGAGTGAGAAATAAAAGGAGAAAGAGGCCGAGGGGGAAAAATGCTGAGACTCTTCTGAATCAACAAAGAATATTTTTGGAAAGGAGCACAGGAGCTTTGTGCACAGATGTCGCTTTGTCGTCAAAGAGCTTTGTTTTTGTTCGTCTTTTTGGAAGTTTCCCAGCAGGATGGATGTGTAGGTGTTTGTCTGCTAGGATAAAGTGGTGCGTCACCTTCACAAAGCAGACCAATCTGTATTTGACTGATGTAGGAGCTTGGAGCAGAACAGGCCACTTTTGTCAGCTGTCACCCTGCTCTGTCTGCACTTCTACCTGGTGTGATGCGAGTGTGATCCTGAAAGCATGGTACTTTTTTTTTTCTGAAACAGCCTCCCACTCGACTTAGCGCTGGGACACGATATTGAACACAGCCAGCAGACAGTCGCTGATCGCTTCTAACCGTATTGATTATATTATATTCACAGGTCCTACGAGATTTAAATCATGCCGAAGGTCTCTCTCGTTCCGTGCTTGGCGAATAAAATCAACTGGATGCTTATTCATTATATGCATTCGTGATCATAGAGTGGGTACGGAAAGTATTCAGAACCCCTTGAATTTCTCACTCTTTGTTATATTGCAGGCGTTTGCTAAAATCATTTAAGTTCATTTGTTTTTCTCATTAATGTACACACAGCAGAATATTGACAGAAAAACACAAAATTGTTGACGTTTTTGCATATTTATTAAAAGAAAAACTGAAACATCACATGGTCCTAAGCAAATGGCTGCAATATAACAAAGAGTGAAAAATTTAAGGGGGTCTGAATACTTTCCGTACCCACTGTATAGTGACCTTCTCTCCATCTCATTAGGATTTCAGTGGGAAAATGTGCATGTTCGGCCTTGCGTAAAATCAAATCATTTTGGCTAAGCAATGTTTAGAAAAAAAATAGAGAGAGATGTGCTTTTATTTATCTCCCCATTTTTTATTTAAATTTTTAGGATAAAATAATAATAATAAAATAAAATACTGCAAGCAAATATCTCCACATTTTATACATCATATATACAAAATGATTCCATGTTTGTAATAAAATAAAAATAATTGTATAGTGTATATATAATTGTAATAATTAAAAAAAAAAGAAATGTGGCAATAGGTGCTTATTTTATTTTATTTTATTTCAAACATGAAAATAATTGGCTGCATATTTTATTTTGATGTAAATATCCGTATCTGTATCTTGATATATATGTAAAGAATATGTGTAATATATGGAAATATGTGCTTTTTATATAAAATAAAATTAAATATTTTATCTCCACATTTTTTCTTTACTTAACCATAAAATTATTCCATGTTATGTAAAATAATTACTACAATAATAACTAAAATAAATTTCCACTTTATTTACATCATGTTTATCAAGTTACAGAAATAGATATTTACAAAATAAAATAAATATATGTAGGCAGTTATTTATGTTTTGGGTTTTTACATCTGAAATCATGTAATTTTAGCAGCTTGGTGCTTAGCTTAAATGCTTTTTTTTTTTTTTTTTAACTGTAGCATAATTTATGAGTTCAGAAAGTTAGCTATTTTATTCCACAACCCCCACGATCTGACCTATTACAAAAAAAAAATCTAGCAGCTGTTTTTTGTTTTTTTTTGTTATACACTGCTGACCCATTATTACTGGCTCACATCCAATCCTTTTTGACCCGAATGGTGAGTAGTTTAAGTTCATGCAAAACCAGCTCTAAAAGCACTCCAGTAGTAGGCGTACACCGCGCGCCTCAATCCCGAGAACCGTTCCGTTGACAGACGTGTAGTTTTCACATTCCTCCCTGCAGCCCAGGTGTGATGGGTAATAAATCGATGTAGGGCAGTGTGTAACTGTCTGAGGCTCAGGTTGTTCGTGGATGTAAATCCTCTTTTCCTGAATGCTCGAAGCTCCGGCTTCACACTGATGTGCTGAATTCAATTCCTTTTGCCCTGGCCTGTCTGAAGTAATGAATTGTTCCCCTCCGATAATTGTATTGCTTCAATAGCAGGAAGGGAGCAGTGCCAGACTAGCACAGAAGTGGCCGTTGTGTTTTATAGGATGATTTGTGAGATGCTGCTTTGAAAAATGGCTTTGGGGTTTTGACCACAGCAGTCCGTGACAGAATCCTGGCGTGAAATTTAGGGTGCTCACTGCATACCCCCATCCTAGAACGAGAGAAAAGTGGCTACAGCGATGCTTCTTTGAAACCAGCGACCTTGGTGATGAACAAGGCGTAGCTTCTGAGTCTTCCAAGGCAACATCTTTATGCATGAACAGTCAGGAATCCTTCTTTAGAAATAAACGAGCTGATAGTTGTCCTTTTGAAAGAGATAGCTTTAAGTTACCATTTATTTTTTTTTTAATAACTTTGCTTTGACATGTAAATTAAGCGCTTTTGAATGCTCTCTGCGAATCTGCACTGCTCCTCTTCTGACCCTCGGCTTGCTTTGTTGTGTGTTGTCTGCAGGTATAGCCATCGCCAGCGCTCTTATCGACACGTCCCAGCAGAAGCCCATGGACTTCAAAGAGAAAAGCCAAGGCTTGAAGAACCGCAAACCTCTGCCTCCCGCTCACCAGGGCACCTGTGTTTGAATCGTCTGCGGCCTCGGTGGGCTGCCCTTTACCAGAGCGACCTCCTCTCTTGTGCTGCTTCAGGCAGACGGCGGCCTAGAGCGGCCCCATGTGAGGGGATTATTTAGGCGACAGAGTGTCCTCTATTTCCACTCCACATTCACTTTATCTCTCCACGTTTCAAACGACCTTGCCATCACCACCTGCTCAAGCTCAAACATTACAAGTTCGACTCCATCAGAACCAAGCTTCTTCTTGATTCATCCGAAACTGCTGAGCCCTCATTTTGTCTTCTCAAGGCATTCTCAACATCCCTCCCATCAGCTTTACACCAAGCACAGATGTGCCTCTAGCATGGTTTGTACATTTTGGACCAGAGTGTCTTTCTAAACCAGAAGTAGCGTTCTGGTAGTCTCGGGAGGGTCGCTGGTTTTGTGTACGGGTTGCTCACCTATTTGTATGCTCGCCTACTAGACTTATGTTTTTGCTCAATTTTTAGCTCTTTCGACATTTTATTTAAGAGATGGACTATAGAAATGTTTGCCATGGCGTGGAAGCTGTCTGTCGTGGAAGCTAATGACGTTCTGCTGCTTGGTAAACTCGCGTTAGAAAAGGATCACATCCGTTTTTAGCTAAATAGGTTTCACACATTTCATACTTATGCTCTTCTTGTGAAGACTTTGCATGAACCACTCACACTATGCTTGAAACTTTTAAACACGAAGAACATCTTCATGTCTTCAAATATCGCGCACCGTTTGCTGCACCATAATATAGAGGAGCCAGCTGGTGCGGGTGAAACTGAGTGTCAGTCGTAAATCGCAGAGATAAGTCGGACTCTAGTTGAGAGATGAAATCGCGCCTCGCCGAACTGACAAACCTGGAGGATTTACACCAGAAGTATATCGTTAAGGAAATGCTAGGGAACTCTTTGATCTTCTTTGTTTTTATTGTCGTTTTGCAGCGGTACTGATTTAAATGAGCAGTGACTCATAAAATTGCAGTAACGCTTCATCTCTTTATAAGGAACTTTTTGTATTCTTAAGTTTCACATATTGTGAATGTCAACCGAGTCCTCTCAGAACAGGTTAACCAGGATTCACCATACAACTGGATCTTCTGAAGTCCTCAGCCTTGCTCTAACGCATCACCAGGACCGAGCCTGAGCCCTCCGCGGGGGAAACGGGGCATCCGGGTGACTTGTTTCTCTTTCTGTGGCTACAGCAAAAAGTGTACAGCATCCTAATCATCACTCGTTTGCTTTAGATGGACTTGAACACGTGAATCTAATGTGAATCGCTCTTTTTCTCTTCATGTAGCTACTTCAATGTTTTTGTTTGTATTTTTTGCTGGTTTTAATAAAGGATATTAAAAGGTCAATAGGTATTTTAGGGCCACCCTCTGTACATGACGGTGATGAGAAATAATCATGTCTTTTACAATGTTTGTGAAAAAAAAAAAGAAATGTTGAATTGTTTTTGTAACTAATTGATTCCTGTGTAATACCTCTGTGATTTGATTCTTAGGTCACTCATGTAACTAACTCAATTCATGTTGGTATCTGTTTTTAAGGTTAGATGTAAACTAAAGCTGCTCATCTAAAGATTATTCTGGGCATTTTTGAACTTACTTTTCAGGTCATGGTGTGTAAGGAATTTAGTTTCTGAGCTATTTTTTTATCTTGAAGTAAGAGATTGTCACGCAGGATTACTACAGACCGATTACACAGGAATCATCTCACTGTACCTGAGAAAAAAACAGATTCATTCATCCCTCAGTGCATATCATTAATCTTCATTGTATTTTAAAGATGAATGGAAAAATAAAACACTTGAATATTCAGAAGTTCATGGATCATTCCAGCGCCTGTGAATATGATGAGCTCGTCTCACAAAATCAATCATTTGGTAGTTCTCATTGCTGTTAGCAAATACCTCCATGTTAAAATGCATGTTGGTTGCAGAAGCTACAACAAAAATATACAAATGCATAGATTACCTAATTGCTGTATAGGCGTAAAACAGGTTCGCTGCGTAATCTGTAAAATAAATGTGTAGTTAAAATATTATCCTTGTCGATCAAAACAAATGTTATGAATTTGAAAGTGTTTTAATTTCATTCCGGAGCAACTCTTATTAGTCTCAGAACTTCTGAGGCAAGAGGACCTAGTCAACCTGTTAAAACATAGTCAACTGTTTTTTTGGAGGCTGATCTGATCTGAGCCTGTTATGCCTGACATGCAAAGCAAATATCTGTGTACTGTAATATGGTTTTAGTGGCCCATTATTCTTCCACAGTCAAGGGGTGTTAGGCAGCGATCTGAAGTGGATTGCCGAAAACCCACAGCTTTGAGTGCCTTTGCTTTCATAAAATGGCAACAAAAGCAATCCGATAAAAATGCCAATGTTCAATTGATACAATTCATCCATCAAGTAGTTCATTAGCCTAACTAGTTTTACCATTTAACATTGCCAAGCAACATAACAATCATAGAGAGAGCAGCTTGGCACATTAATGCAAAATACAACTAATGTGCAAACGGTGTTCGTGTATTGAATAGTTCTAATCTTGGATTTTGATTGGCCGATACCATATTACAGATCTGATAAAATCCTAAAATGTGATGCAAAACATGGCTAAGAAAACATGATTAAAAGACCTTTAAATAACCAAATGTGAGATCAGTAATAAATCCTGTTCTCCTTATTATAATATATCCATATTGACGTTTTTAAAATAACTAGTGGTGTAAGAAGTTTTTAGACTCAGAGAGAGCACAGATACTTTTCAGTGCTTCAGATCTTATCAATGAGCGAAAGTGACATCATTTCCTGTAACTTCCACAATTCTGAGAGATAATTCCACCAATTTTCACAAGTTTACCGGTCATCATTAACCTACCCCTCTCGGATTAAATATTAATGTGCAACCATACACTGCATACAAATGGCTTAAACCTTTTAGCAAAAATATAAACGAGAAAAAGTATTATTCTAAAAGTAAAATTATTCTCAGTATGAGAATAATATTTTTTATATTTTATAAAAAATAAAAAGTGTATTTATCATGACTGAGTTTTGCCACCGCTAAGTATTAGTCCCCAAATTTGTCATTAAATCAACTCAAATAGAAGTCTGTAAAGCTAAAGCACAACACCATGAGACATCATTTAAATAATAAACAGTATAAAACGTGGTTCTCCCAATCAAATTTTAAAGTCGTGATTTGATACATTTTCTAACCCAAATTAGGGTTGATACATGATGTACAATGACTATGCTAGATCCCTAAGGTATAAACCTTTTTTCCCATCCGCCTCGCAGTGACAGTCACCAGACCTGGCTAGTCAGTCAGTCTGCTCAGGTAGGTGCGCGGTACAGGCTGACATAGACGGAATGAGCTGTCACAGCTGACTAATGCACATAAAGACACTCAGGGGAGACGTATGGATAACTCCTCGCAGATCTGCGTGTGTATGTGTGTTTTCTTCAGCCTGCTGACGGGAGACAGCCGTAAAATCATGCCATGTATCAAAGGCAGTGATGGATAAGCCTGGCTTGTTTTTGCATATTCCATGTCAAAGCGTTCCTCACTGTCTTCTGGAAACCGTTCAATACCAAGCCTGCTCATTAGTCTCTGGACAACCCTGGCTGAACTCATGATAACATTTGAATTTGTGATCGGCTGCAATCAGTGTCGAAAGCGATGACAGCACGGGGAGTGTTAAAAGAAATATAAAATCACCCAACGGCCCATTTTTCTCCTCCTAGTGCCTCGGACTCCTCCCTTCGCCCATTTTTCACCTGATCCTATCTTCTGATGAGCGCTTGAGACGTGCCATTTCCGTGTGGATGAATCTGTCAATATCAGTCGTATAAGTCAATGGTGGGGGAGTCGTGGAGTGTGTATCCGGTGCGGCCGTATATCTCTGGGTGTGTCAGTGGATGAGTGCTGTGAGAGATGTCTCGTGCCTTTATTGCTTTTAGTTGGCAGGAAATGCCCAGCGTATATCAAGGTGTCTGCCGCTAACATTAAGAGATATTAATGAGAATGCGGCCTGTTGGTAATACAGGAGGTGAGAGAGAGAATGAATGATGGTTATGGATAAATCATTCATCCTTATGATGTTTGTAACACCGAGACCTGCAAGGAGGAAGATGAGTTTACCAACACTGGCGTGTGCTTCTCTGGGACACTTTATTTCGCCTGGGGCTAATTTTATGTTCCTTTTTGATGTAAGCATTGTACTAAAAAAGAATGTTTCCATTAAATAGAGGATCAGTCTGTGGCATGACATAAATAGACACACAAAATAATCTCTATTTAGTAAATGGCATACAGTTAAATATAAAAGTAATATTAATTATAGCATCTTTTTGTGAATCTGCATATTATGGAGTGCTGGAAATGAGTTTTTAAGTTGGAATTGAGCATTTTAGCTTTTGTCCAGCTTTTGTCTTTTGCATTCACAGCCTCCTTGTGTTTGTGATTTTAAAATATATATATAAAGACTAAAAGAGTTGTCATAGGCGTAGTAGTGGAGATAATAAGCCTTTGCAATCGAGATGTAGGCCTAGTTTATTGATAGCCTTTTGGTGCTTCAGCTGCATTAAGGCTTCAAAATTCTGCTTGTGTTTGTTTGTAATGATTATCATGGAGAACATTAGATTAGCTTTACGTGAGAGTCAGGTTAAAACAAATGGATTGGCAGAAGACGAATGAAAAAAAAAAATGCAATGGTCCTATCTCTGAAGGTCAGCTGAAGTACAAAACTGTCGTAGTGCGCATTTCAAACGCATCTGTACTAATTCACAATCACGAACCATGCGTGAGAGATAACAACGTGAGGAAGAAAATCAGACAATCCTGAATTTATGCTTTACACACAAATACTACACTTTTTTGAATTTGCCATAGGCTCCCTAAAATAAGGTTTTAGACTAAACCTGACTCTGGGAAGGATCTCGGAAGATTTGGACTGCTTTACTGCATGGCATAATCGTAACATCCTGCCCCACAGACGTCCACAGCAAATGCATTACTCTGTCTAACTTTTTTTGTTTTTTTCCTGAGAAAGAGTTAGTTTTTTCTCCCAAAGTTCCCTCATAAGTAAAACATGCTTGTGGTCAAATACAATAAATACAGATAATCATTTTCTTTGGTTTCTTTCAGGAAAATTGTTACTTCTGTGGTGCAAGAAGTCTCTTTTGTTCCCCCTTGTTTTCTGGAGGCTTGTTTCAATTCTTTTTTATTTGAACTTTTGAAATAATCAGCTGACACGAAACCTTTCTGAAACTGAATGCCTCCAATCCTGCTGACCCTGCAGAAGACATGAATACTCCCTCTGAATTGTCATCCTCCTGGCATTATTTCCCTTCTGATGTCGGGTAATTTTGTTCTGCTTGATTGCAAATTACACAGACAGAGCTCATCTGGTCACAAAGCTGATGCTTGTCTTTCTGTACTGAAGGCCCCGTAAAAGAACTTTACAGAAACCAGACATTATGCCTAATTGCTTTTGGTAATAACAAAGGACCTCCTATGTTCGGCTCCCCTCAGCTGTCCTATGAGTCACGTCCCTGTCCCATCTCAGTGTCCCTTTGCCCACTTCCGTCTTCTCTTTGCTTTCAAGCTATGAAATGGCCCATGACTAATCGTCGTGTACAGCATGTTGAGAGCGTGCTGGGCATAGGTCTACCCTTTCACCTTTCCACTCTCAAATATGAAATATTTCCAGAGTAACCATGGACTTTCGACTATAATTCTCATTTCAAAGGTCAGAGTTCAGAGATCACATGTGACAAGCACATACATCTTAGGAAACAACATGAAATCCATTACAAACACAGTTAGATGTGGCCACACTTGGGGTTCTTGGCTGACCCTTTCTCCCCTATTCATATTTCCCATATATGAAATGATTTTCAAATAATATCCAGTGATATTTAAATATAATATTTTAGTTGAATGACCATCCCTGCTATCTATCTATCTATCTATCTAGGGACAATGTTCACTGGTCAACATTCAATTAAATTTGAGCCTTAATAAATGCACTTGCTCAGTTAATAAAGTTAAATCATTGGTTAAGGTGAATTCGCTCCTCAAACTTTCTAGTTGTTCTAGTAATTTCTAGTAATGTGAAAATCTTTAGGAAGTCTCACATCATCTTGGCATTATCAATGAATCAAATCACTAACCCGCTATTACCTGTGCCCTTCTGTAGGTTTGAAGGAAATCAATAACAAACAGCCCCTGAAACCCTGACATTTACCACAAATAAGATAAAAAGTACAGTCATAAGTGTCATTTTTGTGAAACGGTAAAAGCATTTTGAAATTATGTTCACCAAAAGAAAAAAAAAAGAAATGTTGCCAGGCCCCAAGGTCAAGGGTGAGGTAATTAGATACGAGTTCCTGTCTGAGAGCAGACAGTACACACTGATTGCATTGTTCTGTATCTTCTGTGCCTGTCTTTTATTTGAAGAACACAATTATGTTAGTCTTTCACTGCGGTTCGCGTGCGGCTGTGCTTGTTGTGTACAAAGGACGTATTCTAAGGTATTTTTTAATCAGTCTGGCTTTCTTATTCCAGATTTATCTGAAACAGACCAGACACCCAGCTCATAAAAATCTTCATTTATTTGATACCGTGTCATTTGCTTTTCATTGCTGCTTCATAGCTAATATTATGCTTGATGCAAATCTGCGACGCTCCACAATTACAATGGCACGCTGTGCTCCCTTTCTTTCGAGCAGACTTCGCAGCCACTGACGCTCCGCCTGAGCGATTATTAAATCTCGCCTCTCAGCGTTCCTTGTTTCCTACCGTGCAAATTTCTCATAAATTCACTTTTTTCTTTTTTTTCACAGTGTGACACAGCTAATAAATCCCCTACCAATCTTTTGGACACATGTTCAATCATCATGTCTGAAGCGGTGGCTGGTGTCAAGAAACACTGCGTCCTAGTACAGCATGTCGAGCGAGTTCTAGGTGAACGGGGTTGCGTCCTTGTGTGTTATTGTCCTGGGGAGACAGGGCTTGACACTGGCACCCGCCCACCCGCCAAATGCGGGTAAAATTCGGCTGTGGCGGGTAAAAACTTTAGT
>JAUMHR010000011.1:2411400-2422555 GCA_032361145.1 Enteromius fasciolatus | reverse complement strand
CCAGTGGAAAACCCCCCAAAAGTGAGCTGTACTGAACCGTACCGTACCGTACCATGCAGTGGAAAAGCGCCATTAGTGGAGTTCCACAACTACTGGAGAACTTTGTTTCCTCCCACCGGACTTTCCGACTATGACTAAATGTGTTGTATACTCTCTTCCTCACACACACAACATTACATTTACAGTGTAATGTAGTTAGTCCTGTCTTGAGAGTTATGCTAGATTGGTGCAATCAGCATACGAGACTTGGCTCTTTTCAGAGTATCTCCTCAGCAGCAGTTCATTACACTGCATTAATGCAATTTCTGCATTTAATGCAATTGATCCCAGAGCAAGCCGATTAGCAGAGTGAACAAATGACATGTGACTTATAAGACAGTGAATGGGAAAGAAGAATGAGTCTGTTCTAAAAAGTAAGAAGTCATGGGCAACAGAGAGGGAAACATTAGAACATGACTGTTGGCGATGCAGGAGCGTGTGGGCTTCAGAGATGAGTTATCAGTTCTCGCTACAATGAAGTAAGAACCTGAGGCAGGTATTTAAGTAGTTAAGAGATGTGCTCAGGATCTAAGGGGGCCAGGGGTAACCCTTTTTTGTCATCTACAATCAGAAAGAGCACCTCTGAGTCCCCGTCATCTCTCAATAAGTGGGTTATGTAGGGTACTGGGTATTTTGAGCCTCCTTGGCGTATCCTCCAAAGAGATGAATAATGTAAAATGGGCTGACTGCACTGCATACTAAGTTGTCAAAACCAGCCTCTCGCAGCTCTTTGGCTGCTGTGATGTGACATGTTTGGTAAATGCTGTAAACCCCTCTTGAATTCTTTAAAATCTGAAAATACATGCCGAGCCGTCTTTATTTTAGTGTGACTTTCAGCTTTGTTTGATCTTTTCATTCGACTGCCGCATGACCTAGTCGTTTTAGCGTGTGTTTGCAGGGGCCAGCTTAGTATTCGTGGCAATGCCTCTGCTTCTTGATTCGAAACCGAGCAATGGTTTTTATTTGAGGCATTAACCATGGACTGAGCTGGCCTTCATCACTTGCTGTAACACCATCCAGGGCTGAAATAACAAGGCTAGGGAGTGCATTTTACAACAGATGCATGCTTAAATGTGTCTCAGAAAGAGCGAGAGGGCCAGACGGAAGGCTGAGTAGCACAAGGTGACAGAACAAAGATGACTTGCTGCACATTTTGCGCCAAAATGATTTATCCAGAAGAAACGGCGTGGTCAGATTTAACCCGTATGCATCCTATATAAGTGTTGTAGAGTGCCAAAAATGACTCTTTTTCTTTTCTCTCTCTTTTTCTAATAATGGCATCATGGGAAGAATTTCATGCAAGTTCAAGTGAAGGGTTCCCTTCCAGTGACTGCCTGCCGTTTTGCTATTGACTCAGAGCGTGACATCTTCCTGACCTCCCCACACGTGTCACATTAGTGTCATCTCGCTGTCTCAGTTAGGATGCCACAAGCATTCCCTTTGACTGTGATTGGATGGCACAGGGTTTAATGAGCCAATTGGAAGGGTTATTGTCACCCTCTGACTTTTTAATCTGGAGATGGGAAATTAGCATAATTTCAGAACGTGCTGTTTAACCTCTTTCACCTTTAATAGCCGTAGCTTTCTCCTTTTATTTGGTGTTATAATGATAGTGCATTGCTCACAGCTCATTAGCCTTTGCTGACATTATCTCACACAGGAGGGCCTTGAGCAAACAGGGTGCAATCAGGCGACATTCCCAAATACACAAAGCCCCTGTAAATCCGACTGGCAGCCTTGTGCTGCAAGATGAAAGAGCAGCCTCCAGAGCACACAGTCAGACTAATGTGTGGTAATTCAATAGCAAAGATCGTATAGGTATTGTGATTTGCATGCTGTATGCATTAAAATGAGGACTGGCTTGCAAAAGTTGATGTGGCATGCAAACAAGAGGAAGATATTAAACCGTGTGTGTATGTGTAATATCTAGCATGCATTTGAACAGAACAGTGCAAACTGTACATTTGTTTTCCTAAAAATATGTGCTTTGTTGCTTTATGAATTGAAGTCAGGCTGCATTGGGTTTATTTGCATTGAATTTGTGCATGTTATAATTGCCAAACATTACTTTGAGTAAAGTGTTGATGGCTTAATGTTAGGGATTGTTTGTCATACACAAAATACATATTAATAAATGGTACAATAAATTATGTGGATATATATTGCTGAGCTAGAAATGTACAGTTTTCTTTTCTGATTATCATGTACACAGATATAATCTTGCACAACATTAGCTTGCCACAAATACAGTAGTTATTACGGTGTTTGCAGCCTTCCGAGCTTGTCTTTACACTTCTTTCAAATGCCATTCATTAGGTTTAGACCAGCACACTCTACTCAACAGACTGATGGTATGACATACGGTGCATTCTGCGCATTTCCCTCGCTTACGCTTGTAGCTAATTTTCCGTTAGCGCACTTAAGATTGATGGGTATGCTTATCTTGGAGTGGTGCCTAGTGTGAAAATGGTTTGGGTGCGAGTTGAGAGGACTGTAAATGGCATGATGGTGAGCAAAAATGAATCACGAGGGATGAAAAGTTTTTTTTGTTTTTTTTTATCCTCCCCATCAGAACTGTTGGAACATTAATTAGAGCCCTTGTAAGTGGTGTGTTGAACACTAGGGGAAAACATATTATACATCAGCCATCTTCCATAATTTGTTTAGAAATGCTAGCAATTATTGCACAGATGTGCAGAATATGGAAATTTAACATCAATTAACTATTCAGTTGATGTGATTCACTCCCCAAATTGAGTGAGAGAGTGTGTAATGTCAATGGCAATCTGGACGTCCTTTTAATAGTGTTAATAGCTAGGAGCAGCTTGTTGTCTCCAGTACAAGCTGGAGAGACTGTAGTGTACTTTATCTCTCAATCCTGCTCAAGTCTGGAGCCAAAGATGCATGAATAAGAAACGAGAGCTGGCTTCTGCTGTCTTTCAGAGCTGTTGCGCATGGTAGGCGTGTGCATAATATGCCTATAGTGTTTGTAGAGGGAAATCTGGACCCCTGAATTCTCATTTGAGCTAAAATATTGAGACTGCGCCAAGATCTGTTCTAGCTCGACATATCCTATTCACTTTGGATTTGATCAGATGTTGGGGAGACATATTCAAAATGTTCAGAGACAATCTGGCTTTTTCATGAGACTTCTAACATCTGTTTGAATGTGTTTTTACATAATGTGTGTCCACAGGGATTCCCCCCTCGCTCCCGTATTCCGGCTCTCATTCAAGCTGTCAGACTTCACTGAACAATTCAATGCAAGTACATTTAAGGACAAGCATGTAGGAGCAACTGTTTGTGGATCAGAAATGAGCTTGTTTGTTTGGCTGCCAGCCTTTCTGCTTCTTTCCATTTTGTTGAAGTTTCTCTTAAGTCAAGTTTATGGTCTTCATACACTACACACATTAAATGCACATTTAATAGGGATTAAGTTGAAATTGGTATACAGTATGGCTTAGTGTGATTATTGAATCACAAAAGACCGTAATTTAGTGTAATGCACTGCCTCTTCATAGTGAAGTGCAGCACCGTGCTTCCAGTTTCTCTTGGTTCACTTAATTTTTCAAATAATTAACAACCTTTTTTTGTACATACATTTTCAGCGTTGTATGCGATTTGACATGAAGCATTTATAAATTTATAAATCTAAAACTAAACACTTAAAGGTCTCTAAATCTCTCTATGTACGTTTTCCACAAAATTTAAAGTTTGGAATCTTTGAAAGTAAAGAATTTTAAACATATTATTCCAACTTATAGTGTAAAATGAAATTATTCTTATTAATATTATTACAATTATGAAATATATGTTTTCACAATATAAGGTTACTACATGGGGTATGGATAGGTTTAGGGGTAGGTTCAGGGTTAGTACATAGTTACTACCTAGTAATTGTAATTACTATAATAAGTGTATAATATGAACATCTGTAACAGGACTGCAAACTAAAGTGTTACCACAATACTAAGGAATTTCTTTCTTTAGTTTTTAAAATCTAAACAATTTTCATTCAGTTCAGTATTGCAAATGCAATAAATGACAAAATATTTGCAATATAATTTATAAGAAATCTTACTTGAAATTTGAAAATACAATTTAACAAAATAGAACACTATTCAACACCAGAGACAGTTTTCAAAATTGTAATGTCAAATATTAATATTAAAACCTTACTTTAAAAGCTTTAAAATACTTTAAAAGCATATTCTTTTTAGAGGGGTTCGGCTGACAATTAAGTTTTTGGAGTCACTGCTCCAGTCCATGTCAGTGTGAAGCCAGCGTGGGAGCATAAATGTTAAATGTAAACAGCCTCCGAGTGTCTTTGTCGCTATTGTAAACAGCATTTACTGTAATTAGAGCTTACAATTAGAACACAAAGGCTCTAGCCCCTTTACTGTAGAGCTACTAACAATTAAGAAGAAAAAAAACACAACCTTTGCATCTACCTTTTGCTGATGAGGCAGCTAATGATGAAAGGCTAAATGTGCGCATGAATCATCAGCGGCAGGTGCGCATTATAGCATTACCCCGCTCTATCTTTCTGACTCTAGGGTGTAATTATGTCAATCACCATGCGGCTAACGAACACGGGTCTCATCTTAGAATGTCTCATCCCTTTGCTGATGATGCTTGTTTTGAGTGAGGATCCGTTTGACTGTTTGCTGTACCGGTGGGAGCGAGGATACAGATTCATTAGCATGTTTGTGATGAGAATGGTTGCTTTGGGGGGAGGGGAAAGGATCTAAGGTGCCTTAACAGATGGCGTAGAAATGTAATGAGTGATGGGAAATGTGAGTGCTGGAATTTCTAAACGAATGCCTTAGCAACAGCACTGCCGTTTTTCTTTTTGTGTTTTTGTGTGGCTTTGTGCAAAGCAATGCTTTGCGTTGTGTGAAAACGCATATGTGTGGGTGGGTGGCTGTGAGTGAGATATGGGGTCTGGCAGTGGGATCTGTACAAATGAGCTCCAGACACTTACAATCGACACTGCTATGTTTTGGTTGTAACCTAGCAACAACATATTTGGGGTTAAATGGCAAATATAACATAACCGCACCTATCTTCCAACTCTAAATCAGTCACTCTCCCAGCTAAAGTGGACTTCATTTTTCCCTGCTGTCTTTCCATTAGTTCCCAAGTACATCTCTCTTACCGACCGCCACATGATGGCACGTCACCTCCACAGCACCCAGTGTGCCTCGTCTTAGCACCCTCACTAGTCTTTTTCCTGCTCATATATCACCATAAATCTCACTCTTGGCACAGGGAGGAGGCATGGGTCAGAAATCAGACTGGGAGAATCATGCACGGAGGAGAGATGAAATGGAAAATCTTTCTATCCTTTCACGCTCCTCATGCACTTAGTGCTAGACTACTTCTCTCTCTAGGCTTTATCCCAGAGTAAGCGTCCTCAGACTTAATTTATGCCTAAAGACAGCATATTCTCAAAACCCCTTTCTATTTGAAAAATGTTCTGATAGAGACATAAAGGCTCACCGTCACCAAAAGCTTTTTGAGCTGTTACAATTATTAGGTCGGCTTTGCTGAGGCTATCACTGCAGCTTTAGGGGTAAGCTGTTTGCTTGTTTATAAAATATGGAGATCTAACAAAGAGTTATAGAGCGGCGACATTACTGTGTCTTTTAGTGCACGATTTTTGTGGTAAGGTAAGCAAATAGATTTAGCGAAAGTCGAAAATGCATTTTTCGTCTAGTCAATAGATAAAAACGTGTTCAGAGGCGGTTCGGAGGTGTCACGGTTCACTGTGCGGTTATTTATCACTGTCAACTTCAGGATCTTGCTTGTGCCAAATGTCAGGTGGAGCTGTTTTCAACATAAAATATTTCTGGTGCCAAAAGTCTTATGTTACACTGGCCCGATGGAAACGTTTGCTGAAAATCATTTGATAATGGAAAGGGTAAAACTAATTCTGAACTGAAATATATGCAAAGTACATGCATAGTCAGTGCCACAATTCATTTATCACACAGTAATGCTGAAAGACTGCAGTTATACTGTTTATATTGAAGAGACCGATGCTAAGTTGCTGGTTTATGGGCATGTCAAACTGTGCTGCATTTATGCAGAGTTGTGCCAGACTTGGGTTGTGGGTCACAAGCTGGGAGGCAATGAAGCCAAGCGCGGTCTGATAGCACTCCGCTCAAGTTACGCAGCCCCTGTGTGCTGTCCCAGCTCACATTAGGAGCTCAGGGTTCAGAGGAGGCCAGTCGTTACAGATCCTGAGCTCGCTCCCTGGAGGAAAACAATGAGCGATACTGCCCTGAGGAGTGCCTCAAGCCCCAGCCGAAAGAGAGATGGAGAAGAGAGAGAATAGACACAGTGCCCAGAGGAAAATAATATAGCTCAGAAGTTGTGCTTTTATAGCTCAAGAGACATCTCTGGTATGTTTTTTTTGCGTATCATCTGAGATGGTTCTCCTAAAATTGCTTTCAATTAATACAAACTAGACAGTTGACATGTTTAATACTTTTAAAATGAAATCAGACGTTTTGGCATACAAATGGCATTTATTATTTAAATATCTTAAATTGCTATTTTTGAAAGTTGAGTCTTTGTTTCATACCAAGAGTAACCTGCTCTGTCATGTCAGCGTGTTGTCAGTGTGTTTTCCACTCTGTGAGAACATGATGTATGGAATGAAAGTGCCATGGCTTGTCAGACGTAGCAATTCTAACTAAGGGAGGCAGGTGTTTGTGATATTTAACTGTGCATGCTAATTTTACCTTTTTTTTTTTACATTTAGATTTCCATTTTCCTCATTTAAAGCGCATTCGCATTTATTCATTTAGAAGATGCTTTTATCCAAAGCGACTTTTGTGGAATACGGTAAGTGATTCATCATAAAGAGACAAATAAACACAGGAAGTGCTTGAAATACAAAGTTTCAGACATTATTCAGATTAGAAAAAACTAGACAGAGAGAGATTATGGAAAAAGAAAACAAAGTTAAATGGTGACAAAAGAGACGAGTTTTCAGTTGTCACTTGGAAATTGTCAGGGATTCAGCCAGGAATGGTGAACAAAAAAGTTCTGGTAAGTGATTTTGTGCCTCTCTGTAATGGTACAACAATGTATCACTCACATGTAGATCTCAGACTTCTGGAGGGGATGTAGGGTAGAAGAGAGGTATAATATGGGGGCTTTTGGCTTCATTTAAGATCAGTCTTGGTTGAGCTTTAGATGATATTCTTTTATCCATAGTGAGATTTCTGCCATGCCGTCTAAAACGGCTGCTACCGTTGGATCATCCTGAAATGAGAGATGGAGCTATCTGTCATTAGCATAGTAATGGTAGGAGAAGCCATGTGCCTGTATGATGGGACCCAATGATGTATATGAAGAAGATGAGTGGTCCAAGAACTGATCCCTGAGGAACTCACATTGAAATGCCTGCCTGTGAGATTCCAACCAGCAAAGGGGAATCCTTGTGATGCCCAGTAAAGAGAGGGTGGACAAGAGGATTTGATGATTCACACTGTCCAAAGCAGCCGATAGTAGGCCAGAAGAATGAGAACAGTGCAGTGGGGTTACCCAAGCGAAGTGAGAGTGAAGGAGAAGAGGGGAGTTTTAGCAGTAGATGTGGATGTGGTTGATTTAAGTGTTATTTCACTGAGCTGAATTAAAAATATAGTGATTATTGATATTTTGAGTTTTTAAAATTCCATTTAAATTTTTGTTTTGTTTTAAATATCTTTGTTTACATTTTTTTCAACATTTTACTTTTTTTTTTTTTTTCTCTCTCCAAGTAGCATAAATGTATTTATGGCTTTAGTTTATGTTATAACTATAATAATCCTGTTTAATAAGAAATTTTCAATTTTCATTATAATTTGATGCCTACATTCAGTAGAAGAATCAACCAGCCGATTTTATTTTTATTTTTAATTGACTTAGACAAAATAGTATGAAATTTTAATATTAGTCATTTATTAGTTTTTGACTATATGGTAAAAATTACAGACTTTTGGATATTGGCTTAATTACTGTTGGTTCAGTCCTTTAATATAAATAACTCAAAACCTGTGCATTGCCATCAATAAAATAGTATACTGAATCAGATTGTTCTATTTATAGAAGTCCTATCCCGTGCATATTCATCTCCCTCTGTGTAGCGAAGGCAGGCGAACACTGTCACACCAAGCGTTCTCTCATTTAACAGCCCCACATCATTGCAGACTCTGTCAGTCAGTGAGATGGACATCATGGCCCCTCATTAAAGATGGGATCTCTCCCACTCATCTCTGAGGCACTGTGCTTTCACACTGATTTAGCTAGCATGTCACATGTGTTATCACCACGGGGCCGAAGCTCAGCAATTGGCCACTCTAGGCCACATGCATTTCAAGTGGCATTTAAATACTGTAGCTAGAAATGAATTTAGTTCTAAAGAGTAAGTAAGAGAATTTTTTAAGCTCAAGTAGTTCTAGATTCATATTATCTTGGACAGGGGCGTCGTAGTTGGGTGAAAAGTGGGACTAAATTACCAGGGCCCCAAGTGGGGGGAGGGCCCATGAGGAGTGAAATTTTATTTTCCTTTAAATATAATTGTAAGATCACAATTAATGTTGTTAACTAATGTAAATGCTAATATTTTGGGTAAACGCATTAGTTGATTGATGTATTAAATGGTGTCGTAGGTAGTGAACCTTGAGCTTACGGGGGCCCATGGCCACTGCTTGTGCA
Organism: Enteromius fasciolatus; assembly: GCA_032361145.1. Lineage (NCBI taxonomy): Eukaryota > Metazoa > Chordata > Actinopteri > Cypriniformes > Cyprinidae > Enteromius > Enteromius fasciolatus. The sequence goes on along the minus strand of JAUMHR010000011.1, from coordinate 2,413,807 downwards.
TAGGGCCCAGAATTTGAAGCTACGCCCCTGATCTTGGTGTCAGTTAATTCTAGGTTTTTTGTCCTTCTGGGTAAACCCAGTGGGCATTGGACTGTGAATTTCTAATAAAGTTTTCACTTTAATGGTGTGACGTGAATATCAGGCAGTGCAAATATCTTCTACAGTTGCTTTTCTTGCTTAGCGTCAAAATAGGCAAGTGGGAGATAAAGCTAAAAACAAACATGAGGCGGTGTCCACCGATCCAGTCGTTTATCACCATGAGGGATCATTTCATTTCATAGCTAGAGGAGGAGAGCAAGAAACACAGCGTCATCCCAAAGGCTTCGCTTTTTCACACAGAAACCTTTTCTGTTGTAAGGCAATAAATGAAAAGTATTACTGGGCTTTTATTATGTTTGCAAAGCACTTTGCAACCTGGGGGATGGATTTTTGCCACCTCTTTTAAAGGTTTTATAATCAATTGATGGCTTGAAGATCAGTAAATACCTGGAAACATAACTCTATATCTGAGTGTCTGCAGGTGTGTGTATGCATTTGCGTGCAACAGTGTGACCAATCTGTCCTTATTTGACTAAGCAAATATTGCAATGTGCTGCAGTGATAAAGATAAATGAAGACTGTGAATCAGAAGGCTGTCTGGCTGGTCATTTGTATCCTTGCTCCCCTGACCTGAATTTAATCCCGACAGAGAGAGGAGAGAGAGAGAGGTCATTACAGAGGCTTCTTATTCAGCAATGTTCATATGGCTTAGCTTATCTCCTGCAGGCTTGCCTCTGAGCCGCTGTGTACTGTATTTCTAAGAGAGAAATAAAGCACAAGCACATCAAATGACTTTCTCTCTTGTGTCCTCACCTAAATGATACCAGGCCAGTGTGGAGTATTAACCCAATTGTGAATGCAAATTATTTAAACGTGCTACTGGAAAAAAGCTTTTTAGCCTTTTTGCCTCTTTTTATTGATACAAGAGAACAAGAGGGAGCGGGATCAGGAAACAGCACAAGCTGGATTCAAACTTGCATCGAATGAGCAGCACTACTCAGGGGGTCAGAGTTTGGCTGCTTGGCTTTGGCAGCACTTAGAGCACATTTACCAGTATGCAGGGGGGGGACATTGCAATTTTTCCACTGATGTTCATTCAAAAGTAGTGTATCCTGACAATCAATTTTTTTTTTTCACATATTTTATTATGTTACAGTAAATGTTGCACCAGTGCCCAGTTTTTGGATGGTTCTTAAAAGCATCAAATGGATTTATGTAAGCACGTTTATAATACCTTGGGAAAGCTATCTGTTAGCATTCTCATTCATCTCAAAAGCAGTTGCTTGGCTGCTGTAGGATTCCCCTGAATGTATTAGCCAAACTGCTGCAAGGAGTTTTGGTGCAATCAAATCCCGTTGGAACATACATATTAACAAGACGATCGCACATAAATTCATAATTTCAGAGTTTCTGAGTTGGAGGTAGTTGTTGGCGATATACCAGTATATACAGTACCATAACCTATAGCAGAAATTTGACAACCAGTATACATTTTGGATTATCATCTCTATTTCAGTGATGTTGCAGTGTTACAGTATGTCATCATGATCCTTTTTTAATGCATTTTTAAGCCTTGCCAGTTTGAACCTTCCAGTCATTTTAAAAAGTTGAAATGCAATAAGATGAATATAGTGCAAAAAAAAAAAAAAAAAAAAGAAAATTCAGTTTGGTTCTTGCAGATAAAATCACTCTTGACTGAATAACCTTTAAAAATTATTTTGATTAATTTTAGTTTGTGTTTAATTCTACATTTGATTACTCTTATTACTACTTATTCTGTTGTTTTCTTACTTCTGTTAGATAAAACACTATATTGTTTGTTTTTATTTCTATCTTTGTTACATGTCATAGTTTTCTCATTCATTATAATAAAATGTTTTGTTCATATTTTATAATTGCCCCTTCACTTAGTTTGTTACATTGTACTTTTATTAGTTAGGTTAGTGTCACGCTCAGATCACTAGGACAACAGGTAAAGTTTAGTAAGTGATTTTATTTCATGCAACAAACAGAAAAGATATCTTCAGCGATTTCATCAAACAGGTGCAGTGAACATAACACAGGATTCATCAAAGGAACATCGCTGGTAAGTGTTTTCAGGTAAGTCTTTCAGGTAGGTATATAGAGTTAGGTTTGGAGTAGAGAGGCATAAACACACTGGCAAGTAGAAAGTAAGAATACTCAGTCTCAACGTGTCTTTGTTGAGTCCTTTCCAGTCATTTCTTTTCGTGAACCCCAGCTCAACAGAACAGAAGTGTAGCGATCACAAAGGCAGGTAGACGTGGTGAGGATTGAGTCGGCATCTAACCTTGAGCTCAGCCACTGAAGCACTGGCTGAGTGAGCTTTTGTAGGGAGTTCATAATTGCG
>JAUMHR010000011.1:2387929-2398717 GCA_032361145.1 Enteromius fasciolatus | reverse complement strand
CCGGCTTTTCTGCAGCAGTTTATTTATGCTGATATCAGGAACTACACAGCACTGGAAGTCTTGAGCATTTGCCCTCAAACTCAAACTCATCAACAAGGTTACTTTAGGAGGAAACGAGGCCCAAACCAGCACATCCAGGGCAAGACTGGTTCATTTTACTCAACACTATTTTATTTATGCGTTACACTGAAGAGACCCTTTTGAAGGACATACTTTTTAGAAAAAAAGATGATTTCTCTCCTCACAAATTCTTTAAACAATTTTTTTGTTGTGTATACTGTGCATTGTCTTGTACTTTTATGTCACTTCCTGTCTCCTGTGGTGTTTGTAGTCAGTTTTATTCTATCTAGTTCAGTTCGTTAGCCTCCTGTATATATATATCCCTAGTGTCTCTTTAGTTGTTGAATGTAACGGTTGTCTGTTTGTTGTTATGTGGTTCTTTGTTCCTGTGGTTTTTGACATCAACATTACAATTATTGACCGGTATGTATTTTTGACTAGTGCATCTTTGAGCCTATATTAAAGTGTCTGTATTGTTACTCAAGTATGGTTTACAGCTCTGTCAGGGAAGGATCTTCAGCACGCTAAAAGGATGTTTTAAGCAGGGCTCAAAAATTAAAATTCAAGTTTCTTTGTCTCCCAAATTAATATAAGAAGAAGAACGGTAAATAACCGGTTAATTGCAATTTCAAACAAGCGTTTCTGTTCAAAACTATTCAAATTGATTTTGTTTTCGCTCCTTGAAGCGGTTCAGAGCCCTAGTTTTAAGCAGGATTTCCAAATATGTAATTTTAATAAAAACATAGGCCATCAACAGCCTCAGCATCCAAAGAGACCGCTAGAGATCATCGGTTGAGTGCCATATATTAAACTATTTTCATATAGGCCTAATCCAATAAGGGAGTTTGGTTCTGATAAACAATTACAAACACAGACAGCCTGACTTTAAAGAGTAGAATACTTAAAGAATATGTGTAAGCTGGATGCTAATATAATCATTTTTGATATGAACAAGCCTTAAATATGCATGACAGGAAATGGATGGATTCGTGAGCTCTTCGTCTAATGTGAAAGTTTGGTTAACTGTTGAGTTGAGTGCACAGATGGTCGAGGAGCCATTGCTTCATCCTTGCTTCGTTCGGTTCAGAAAGCTCTGAAGCCTCGCTCTCAGCGTGTAGTTAACAACTAAAAACTGAACCGCCAGGGTTTGTGTCGCTGCCACAAACAGACCAGAACCAGACCACATGCGGTCCGAGGCTCCCAGAAGCCTTCGGGCGGGTTCAGCTCTCGCTAGCGCTTTAGCGAACAGAAACCGGACTGTGTTTAAGAAAGCTCTGTGATGAACATCTTGGCACATCTGAGCGTCGACACACACGCATCAAACCCATATACTCTAAAGCGTTACAGGAATAACTCAGACTGCGCTTCAATCAGTTATGAGAGGCGCTGACCGCTAACAAGTAGCCTCGCGACATAACCATAGCATTAGCGCGGTTCACACACTCACACGAGAGCAGATCATCTCCATCTGCTCCAGCTTTTATTTCTACGGTTATATACCGTTGGCTGGGCGTCGTCGTCTGATTGGTTCTCCTAAAGCGAGAGCGGCGGTTTGGCGTGTGGTTTGCCGCCTTTTTTCTCCCGTGTCTTAATGGCTTTAATTATTGAAAGAGCACTTTGTTTTGATGACTCTCTATGAAAGATGTAATTTTACACTCACAGATGTTTAATTGCCATTTTATCATCATAATTATGTGTAATGTATAATAATAGACCTATGTAATTATAATATATACTACTGTTCAAAGTTTTTCTCTTCTTTTTTATTTTTAAACGCTCACCCAGGCTTCTTGTGTTTGATAAAGCAGTAGAAACAGTGACCCTGTGAAGAATAATAACCTGACAATGCTGTTATGATGCATGTTTAATTGTGTGTAGGATATATTGTGATATATGTTTTAAAATTGAATATGTTTTAAAATGTTATTTATTCTGGCGATGGAAAGCTGAATATTCAGTAGCTACCAAATAAGTTCATCAGCAGCAGTGTGGAGGATTTTTATTTCAAGGTTATTTGATGAATAGAAAGAAGAGCGCTGTTTGAGACCGAAATATTGTCTCTTTTGATTCATTTAATGCATCCTAAGTATTAACTTTTTTTTAATGTATTAACACCAAGATTTTGAACATGTCCTGGATTTTTATTTTAATGTAATATTTTTTTTTTTAGAAACTCAAAGCAAATCTGTTAATATATAAAACATATTTATATATATATATATATATATATATATATATTGTGAAGTGTTCTAGTGTTTTTTCAGATCTCTAATTTTAATTAGTTCAAGCTTAGTGTAAATTAGAGTAATTAATTAACGGAAGGATTTAGACCTGTGCGTCATCAAACGCGTGCTGATGAAGATGGACGGGTGTGTCTGATCAAGACTGGAAAGAAAGAAGACTGGAATTCGCCTGAGGAACAGTCAGAAGCTTCTGCGTGTGTGTGTGTGTGTGTGTGTGTGCGCGTGTGTGTGTTTTTAGGTGTAGTGTTGGTGTGGGGCAATACCACATACAGTCTGTACAGTATAAAATCCATTACGCCTATGGAGAGTCCCCACAAGGATAGCAAACCAGACATGTGTGCGCGCGTGTGTGTGTGTGTGTGTGTGTGTGTGTGTGCACCTGGAAGCCGTCTGTTCACAGCTAAACTCTGATCTCTCACAGACAGCCTGTATCTCAGTGATAAACGGCCTTGATATCCCCAGGATCCTCTTCTAAACACACACACACACACACGTTTGTTCAGCGCTGAGTGCGACGCACTACACATCACACAGCCTCTGTAATCAGATCACATTACTAGTAATGCATTACAAATAATCAAGCCCAGCACACGTGACACAAATAATGCAAACACAACATTACGTAGCGTTGCTTTTTATAAAGGTAACGGAATGAGTTACTTTTTATGGATTGTAATGCATCACTTTTAAAGCAGCGCTGGCAGCCGAGAGTGACTCTGACTCAGGAGCAGCTGTCTGTGTGTCTGGTTGTCGTCCTTCAGCCAAACGCTAAAGACAAGCTTGCTTTCCAAAGGTCGTGTAGTGCAGTTAAACATGGGGTGACTTTACAGCGCCGCACATCAGAGCAAACTCCGCGTGCAGGAAAAAGGGAAAATTAAACAGCTCTAATTATAGTCATTTGCTTTCTATTTTGTGGCCGGTGTTTGGGGAAGCGGTCGTCTGATTCAGACGTCGAACTGTTTTCAGATGATCTCTCTGTCCTCAGGGTGGCCACGGATCATAATTCAGACAACACCACCGCCGTCCTGCGCGAATGGCTCGTAAACGTCCAGAACTTCTATCATTACGTGGAGTGGAGACCTCAGGAGGAGCCCAGGTGAGACGGACCTTAACTCTACCTGGAGCTGGACTCGTGTGTGTGTGTGTGTGTGTGTGTGTGTGTGAGAACACAAACCTAAACATTTTGCTCTATTGACCTTAAAGGTATATTTTTCCTTCCACAATAAAAATATGACATTATTATTTGATCAAATAGAAAATATACATATAATGAAAACATGGAAAATAAAGTTTAAATTGTGAAAAGTATACATTCATGTTAATTTGTATTGTATGACCAACGACTAACCCTTGCTCAGATAGCCTCAGAACGGTCTGAAATGTCCCCGTCTCTTATTTGTGTTTGTCTGTGTGTTTCTCAGTGTGTATGAGGACGAGAGCGGCCCGAAGCACTGGACGAACCTGCGATACGAGCACGTGATGAAGCTGCGTCAGGCGGCCCTCGACACGGCGCGCGAGATGTGGGCCGACTACTTCCTGGTACGGCTTCTAGTCTCATTGTCCCTCGCTGAAGTCCTCTCCCATCATCCCTGGCTGTAACGTGTCTGACCCGACTCCAGTCTGCAGAGGGTCACGGGCCGAGTCTAAAGTTAGCAGTCGCTCTGTTCAGTAATACAGGGTTACGTCTGCTGCTCTGTGATCAGTCTGCTGTCCAGCTCCACGCTGGTTTAACATGTGTTTCAGTCCCAGCTCTCTGTAGCTTTACACAATTAAACACACAGAGCCGCCGCTGAGGAGTCCAAACCGCTGCCGTGCATAATTCCTCTCTATATTTAAGCTATAATACTTTTCCATTCGATTGTAAATGACCTCCAATTGAGTGTCAGGGAAGAGTTTGTGTGAGGGTTTAAACAATGATTTATCTTTGTTGTTTTCAGCTGGTGGACTGTGACAACCTGCTGACTAACAGGGATGTTTTATGGAAGCTGATGCAGGAGAATAAGACGGTCGTGGCTCCGATGCTGGAGTCTAGAGCGGCGTACTCAAACTTCTGGTGCGGCATGACGTCTCAGGTGTGCTTGAAACCAGTCGACCCTGTCTGAAAGCTGTTGCACAGTTCAGACTCGGTCCTGTGACAAATGTGCTTTCAAGGTTTAGAAAAGAAGAGTCATATGTTAGTCCTGCTGTGCTGTAGTTACACTCATATTCACGATTTTGTCAAAAAATTAGATGCATTTATTTCGAAGTGCTATAAGTCTCTCTTAAAGGAATAGTTCACCTAAAATTGCAAATTAGCCTGTGTTTTACTCCATCCTGGGTAATATAATTTTATATGAGTAAAATTTTTGGGTAACTATTGCTTTAGTAATAGATGCTCTGTGGGCTGACGAGCGAGTGTGTCGTTATCTCAGGGTTATTATAAGCGTACGCCGGCCTACATGCCGATGCGCAGACAGGAGCGGCAGGGCTGCTTCGCCGTGCCCATGGTCCACTCCACCTTCCTGCTGGACCTGAGGAAGGAGGCGTCCCGAGAGCTGGCCTTCTTCCCGCCCCATCCCGACTACAGCTGGGCCTTCGACGACATCATCATCTTCGCTTTCTCGGCGCGCATGGCAGGTGCGTCTCAGGCCGAGAGGACTATATCACTGCGCTGCTTTGACTTGAGTTTTAACGCTGTTTCTCGCACGCAGAGGTTCAGATGTACATCTGCAACAGAGAGACTTATGGGTACTTTCCTGTGCCCCTGCGCTCCCATAATACCCTGCAGGATGAGGAGGACAGTTTCCTGCACTCGCTGCTGGAGGTTATGGGTGAGTCACGTGACCAGTCGCATGTTTCTCAGATGAAAGAGCGTAAGGTTGATCATTGTTTGATCATTCGGTGTGTTTTTTGTCTTCAGTGCGCAATCCTCCATCAGAGCCCTCCGTGTACCTCTCTCTTCCTCCTAAACACCCGGATAACATGGGCTTCGATGAGGTCAGGATGTCACGTTTCTTCCACACTACTTTTTTTAATTTATTATGTTTATATATATTCTTTTATTGTTTTATACAGATTTTTAAAATATATATATTTTAGATTTTTTTTATTAAGCTGTATATCATAGATTAATATAGCAGTTTGTATTTAAATTTATTATTATTGATTATTTTCAATTCTTATTTTTTGTTTTTTACACATTTTTTGTTGTATTTTTAATTTATATTATTTCTATATTTTTTATTTGATATTAATTTTATATTGTATTATATTATGAAGCCGTTTAATATAAAATACAACATTAAATATGGTTTTATTTATTTTGTTTTAATTTTACCCTGGCCTTGTGATAAATATAATATGTGTGATAATAAATATGTATAATATTTATTTAGATTTTTTTTTTAAATATTATTTCTATTTAAAAATTTGTATTTTAATTGTTTTATTCATTTCCATATTACAGCATATTATGGCACTGGTATGCTTAGACATTATTAAATTAAATATTTTTATTTTGCATTATATGACTGATTTAATCCTATGTCATTATTTTGTTAAATGGTATGAAATAGTATAGGTTTTTTGTGTGTGTGCTTGTCATAGTGTAATATAATACAATTGATTTTATTTTATACAGGCATTTTGGATTATCATTATTAATTATGCTTATTATTTACTTTTAAATTGTTTTGTAAAATATTCAAATACACTACTATTATGTATATACTGTACATCAGGTTTATACCTTACATATTTGCGTTGATATTATTCAGTGAAGTTTAATATGAATCATGTTTCTGCAGGTGTTTATGATTAATCTTCCGAGGCGTTCGGACCGTCGAGAGCGTATGCTGAGGACTCTGTACGAACAAGAGATCGCCTGCAAGATCATCGCTGCTGTAGATGGCAAGTATGTCTCAAACACACACACACACACGAACGCCGTCCCTCACCTGCTCCGCTCACACACAGACAGCCTGACACTGAGTGTGTGTGTGTGTGTGTGCAGGGCGCTGAACGTCAGTCAGATCGAGGCGATGGGGATCCAGATGATGCCCGGATACAGTGACCCGTATCACGGCCGGCCGCTCACTAAAGGAGAGCTCGGCTGCTTCCTGTCACACTTCAACATCTGGACAGAGGTGAGAGACACAGAGAGAGTCAGGACCTTTCTTTAGCTAAACGAAGCGTTTAAACTTTATACTACAAATAAAAGCCCTTCCTCTTAAATGTTAAATGTTTGTGTAAATATTATTTAGTTAAAGACCATGTAATGTTCCTTTCAAATGTTTCTCAATTAAGTATTTTTTTTAAGTAATTATCTAGAAGAAGAATAACAAACAAGGAAAGTGCTTGAAGCTGAATTTTATTTAACTAATCAAGTAAATGTGGTTAAAATATTTATTTATTTATTTTTAAATATTTGAAAACTATTTTTCTATTTAAAAATAAAAGAGAACAACTTTAATGAATATATATATATATATATAATTTGTTAATATTATATGAAAAGTGTGTGGTTTTTTATAAGAAAGTACAGATTTTTTTTTTTTTTTAAATACTTTTTTTATGTTATTTGCTATTTATATTGGTTTTAGTATTTTTTTAATATGATACATTTTGAAGGTATCCTTATGATGGGAATGTCTTAACTGTGTGTTAGATTGTGGATCGGGGGCTGAAGGCGTCTCTGGTGATCGAGGACGACCTGCGCTTCGAGGTTTTCTTCAAGCGTCGTCTGCAGAATCTGATGCAGGAGATCGAGGCTCAGCAGCTGGACTGGGACCTGATGTCAGTACAACAGTGGTCTGTGTGTGTATGCGCCCTCTGCTGGACATCTGACCCGGCTCCTCTCTGTCTCTGTCTCTCAGATACATCGGCCGCAAGCGCATGCAAGTGGACCGGCCGGAGAAATCAGTGCCTAGAATACACAACCTGGTGGAGGCCGACTACTCGTACTGGACGCTGGGATACGCCATCTCACTGCACGGCGCTCAGAAGCTGCTTCGGGCCCAACCGCTCACGAAGATGCTGCCCGTGGACGAGTTTCTGCCCGTCATGTACAACAAACACCCCATGTGAGAGAGAGCCGGCTCTTGACATGTTTTTCCACACAATCTAACAAAACATCACAAAATAATTCTGTACTGCTCTCTGTCTGCAGCGAGGACTACATGTCTCAGTTCGAGCAGCGAGATCTGAGGGCGTTCTCGGCCGAGCCGCTGCTGGTTTACCCCACGCACTACACGGGCGACGCGGGCTACATCAGCGACACGGAGACCTCCACCGTCTGGGACAACGAGACGGTCTTCACCGACTGGGACCGAGCGCGCTCGCGTAAGAGCCTTGAGCAGGAAGAGCTGAGCAGCGAGGCGCAGAACTCAGATGTGCTGCAGTCTCCTCTGGACAGCACCGCCCGAGACGAGCTCTGAGACCGCACATGAGATGACCTCTGACCTCCTGAAACGCTTGACTGGACGCAGGAACCCGGAGAGCAACAACCACCGAATCAACACTATGATCAGTGTCAGCTGCATCACTAATGCACTCGCAATTCGTGTTGAACCCTTATTGAGATCAGTGTTTAGTTGAGCTCTTGACTCTTATTGTTGCTGGTAACAATGTGCTGAAGTACATTTGTAGAGGCAATGAAAACTAACATCAATCAAAGATCAAAGATACTTAGAGTCAAGAGCCCACTGTTCACAGTAATGGGGATCTGATCATATTTCAATATTAGTGACAATGCAATTCCATTAACATGAACAAATCAGTTGTGGTTTTCACCTGCTCTCTTGCTATCTGGGACAGTAAATATGAGGCTAGTCATATGCAATATCTTGATTTTATTTGTTAGAATGAGATGATTTGACATGAACAACCTCCATAGGCATGGTTTGGTTCGATAGTTTTATCCTGATCTGATGGGTCTAGTTTAACGCTTGTCAGGAGTCCTGGCCGATCCTTTACGCTTCCATTAAATCCATGTGATTTTTCACATTTCATTCCTTTTTTATTTCAATCTGAACATTTTTGACTTTCACTTTGTACGTGAAGCGTTCCAGATTAAGGTCGGAATCAGATCTGTGCGTTTTGATCTGATGGTGTGCTTGCAGACGACTAATTTATTGCTTGTTGAGCTTGTTTCGTAGTCTTCGATGACACGGAGATCTGTTACCCGTTATGTGAACCACACCGAAGTGTTTTACCTTTTGTTTTTATGTTCTCTGTTTTTGTTTTCAGTTGCCTTAAGAGATATGTACGAGAGAATAGAAACCGGTTAAAATGAATCCATTGGAACGCTAACAATGCTTGTGTGGCAAACTAATGTTTACATGAGGCTTAATGCGCTTAACTCGGTGGATATTATAGCATTTAGTGAAATGAGTGAATGTTGATTGTTTCATGTATCGATTCTTTCTGTTTCTTTCATCCTGAATGTGCCTTTTATACCAAAGAATAAAGAATGTTTTTTAAAGTCTGATGGTGTAGATCCAGTCTGATTTTATGAGGTGTCTGCTGTGATATATTAGTGCAGTGAATGGGTGCCGTCAGAATGAGAGTTCAAACAGCTGATAAAAACATCACAATAACCCACGCCTCTCCAGTCCATCAGTAAACATCTGGAGGAGACAAAAACAGTGTGTTTGTACGACACAAAGACATTATTTAAACGTTTAACTTGCTTCCACCTGACTCCATAATACAATTCTTCCAGCAGAAAGTCTCTCACATCAAAATCCACACACATTTGTTTTGGTTTGTAAGTGGTGTTTGATCTGCGCAGATTTCTTTCAGAATTTTTCACTGGATAATGTGGACAGATGGCACAAAAAGGATGTAAAAACACCTTAATGATGGATTTGTTTCTTCCAAACACAACGTTAGTCTTCTCCAGATGTTAACTGATGGACTGGAGTGTGATGTTTTATCAGCTGTTTGGACTCTCATTCTGACGGCACCCATTCACATCCATTACTGAAACAGTGAGGTGACACTACGTTTCAACAAACCTCAAATTCATCTACATCTTGGATGGCCTATAAGTGAATACATTTCCAACAAATTAAAATTTTCAAACTTTTCCTTTAAACTGGAGATTGTATTGTAGACACCCGAAAGCTCATGATCTCTCTCTCTCTCTCTCTCTATTGGATTAAAGCCTTGGCGTATTTTCAGACAAGAAGGATTATGGGATCTCTGGCAAACATGGTCATAATCCTTCTAGACAGCAAAACGATCGTTTTCACAATTAAAGAGAAACAGAAATCAATCCTTGAATGTTGGCCATGCGAATGAAATTTGAATGCTTCGCAGATGATAATTAGCTTAAGTTATATTATCATCTATCAGATGAAACACAGGCGAAAGTCTCTAATCTCTGTCACTTTCACCTCTCTCTCTCTCTCCCTCCCTCTCTCTCTCTCTCTCTCTATAGGATTATGACGGTGGGTTGATGTAGATTAGGTGGTCTGTTCGCCGTGTCCTCAAACCTCTCTGTCTGAAGAGTAAATAAACACTGACTGAACGATGTGACTGTCTGGTGGCGGGGTAACCCTGTATTCTTCGGGAAGCTGAATATTATCGGTTCATGGTCGGTTTGGTTCCGATAAACAGCGGTTCTGAGGAACGACACTCCGTCCCTGAAGGTCTGAGGGTAATTCTAATACATTAGTTTGTTGGTGGTTGTTAGATGCGGTGTGCACAGTGATGTCTGTGCAGTGCATTAACCTCATTCTGTTCTGGACTTTGTGTGTCTCATCCAGATTAATCGTTTCAAACGAGACGTGTTTTGCAAACATTCTAATCAAGTGAAAACATAACTTCTGAAAGCTTAAAATGTCATGTTTGTAATGTTACAGGAACATTCTATCACTTCTGAACATTCTAAACTGTTTTAAAATGCTTTGAACGTTAAAGGAACATTAAACTGATCATTTTGCAGATGCTACTTTTAAATGTTCTCTGAGCATTCTGAAACATATATTATATTATATGAACGTCCAACTAAAATGTTTTAGAAACAACAACAACAACAACAACAACAACAAAAACATTATATGAATCATGTTTTGTGCTTACATGTAACATTACATGTTAAAGAGCAGACAACTATTGAATGATCAGCACACGTTCTCTCTTCAGAAGCTGCCATGGTGGACCTGTTCCTGGGGAAGGTTCTGGTGAAGAACAATAAAGACAGAGACGAGCTGGACACGGAGCGTGAGATCGTCCTGCGGCTCCAGAACCGTATCCTCATGCTGTTCTTCGGCTCCGGCGAGTGTGAGAAGTGCCAGGAGTTCGCGCCGACACTCAAAGACTTCTACAAGAAGTTGACAGACGAGTTCTACGTGGAGCGATCGGCTCAGCTGGTCCTGCTCTACATCTCTCTCGACTCGTCCGAGGAGCAGCAGGACAAGTTCCTGAAGGAGCTGCCCAAACGCTGCCTGTTCCTGGCCTACGAGGACCCCTACAGACAGTATGTACAAATTTTGTTCGGAAA
>JAUMHR010000011.1:2364852-2377218 GCA_032361145.1 Enteromius fasciolatus | reverse complement strand
CACGAGCAATTCGTACATATTCGTACGAGGTGCCAAATTTGTGCCAATTTGTACAAATTCGTACGACCTCACTCGTATGATTTTGTACGATTTGTCTAAAACCACGTGATGGTTTAGGGGTGGGGTTATGTTTAGGTCATTCGTACAAATTCATACGAATTGGCATCTTGTAAAATACGTATGATTTAGAATAAATAGTATGAATTCGTACGAGTGAGGTTGTACAAATTCGTACAAATTAGCCACCTCATAAAATATATGAGTAAAACTAAATAAAATAATGAGTAAAACACATTAATATCCTTATGGTAAGTTCACTCCTGGGCTTCATATAATGTAGTCAAGTGCATTATGTGTTGCACTCTAGTGTATGCAAATAATACATTTCAAAATGAAAAATCAGCTTTAGAGTTTGAATCCTACCTTGGCGCTCAACCAAACCACTCAGTGTGTTAGCCTCAGAGATGATGTGGAAGGGATAGAACAAAAGACTCATAGCAGATGTTTTATAAGAAATGAATTATAACCCCCAGTTTCCCAATACCAAGGCAGACAGAGAAGAATCTCCTGCTTTGACCCAGCAAACTCCAGAACTTAAAATTTACATGCCAACAGAAAACTTCAAAACAAAATGATTTAACCACCAAACAATTGCAGCATCTCTTGTGAATGATCACAGGACTGCCCTGACTCTGATCTGCATTGTTTTCCTATAAAGGGCAGATTTGAGTCTTCACTGGCACCAGAAAGGTACATTGTAGTCTCAATACATGTAGTGACAGGCAGAACAGCACTGTACAAATGAAATACATTTCTAAATCACTGAACTCAAAAGGCCTTGTATAATTTTTTTATATCCCTTAATTTTTACATTTTCTTTTCCAATATCGTCAAATTTATGCCCATGTAGACAAGTGGGATTTTACATACCACTTGTATGATAAACTGGGACATAAAGATAAAAAGTAAACAATAATGGTTATAATGTTTTTGCTCTTTTTTTAAATCCACTTAATCCAGTAATTCCACTGAGATGTTAATTCCACAAATGCTGCAACAAATGTTTGATAGCATTAAATTATTCCCATGTTCTCCTCTAAGATATGAAACTGTCCATGCCGCGCCACTGTGGTACTCTCCGGATCACAGCAGCGGGAACCTTCGCCCGAGTTTTTCGCCCACAGGTGTTTGGCATTTCAACCCCATTTTAAACAGTGACTGGATGTTCACTCGGTGTAAAGTATTAACTGCCACTGGTGTTAATTTCTGAGTGTTTTTACCTGTCTGTTTATTCTGGTTACCGTTTGGATTGTTTATTGACTTCTGACTCTTGCTGCCTGCCCTGATTATTCTGCCTGTTCATCGACGACAAATCTGCCTGCCATATTGTATATCTGTCTGCCTGTGATACCGAACTTTGCCTGTCTGACTACGCTTTTTAATAAAGGTTTGCAAATGGATTCGAACGACTTCCGTGATTCATCACAGAAACTCTAACCAAGCTGTTTACTGGTACAACAGGTGTAATTACCCTGCTTTCTAATAATTATTTATTTATTTATTTTACAGTCTTTGTTACAGTTGTTACAGTATACATTTAAGTACATAGTAATATTTAATAACTATAGGATTACTTACTATAGGTATCACAAATGAGCAAGGGAGGCAGTCGGATGCAATTTCCAAAGTGTTTATTGGAATACACAGGAGAGATCGACAGGCTGAGGTCAATAACGGCAAACGGGAATGTAGCAGACAAATCCGTAATCGAGAGTCCAGTAACTGAGCAGATGCCGGTCGAACCCTCCTGGATCGGCCCGACAGAGACCCAGCTCCCCGGCGCCGATCTGGTGGAGACCCTGTCTTCCTAGGCAGCGCGGACGCCCTCTGGGGCAGAGTC
Organism: Enteromius fasciolatus; assembly: GCA_032361145.1. Lineage (NCBI taxonomy): Eukaryota > Metazoa > Chordata > Actinopteri > Cypriniformes > Cyprinidae > Enteromius > Enteromius fasciolatus. Next base: position 2,375,318 of record JAUMHR010000011.1, on the reverse strand, counting down.
GACGGCGGAGACACCCACCAGGGCAGAGCAGGTGGCGGAGAAGCCCACCGGGGAGGAGCTGGCAGTGGAGAAGCCCACTGGGGCGGAGCTGGCGGCAGAGACCGCCCTCTGGCCGAAGCAGGCGACGAAGGGACCATCCGAGGTGGCGGTGATATGTGGTGACAACCCACTGGGAGGAACGTGCAGCGGGGAAGCCCTCCTGAGTGGCATAGATGGTCATGACGTCCCTCTGGGTAGTACTGACGGTGGGAATGTCTTCCTAGGCGGACCAGGTGGTGGGAAAGCCCACGTGGCCGACGCGTACAGCAAGGCCATCCTCCAGGGTTGAGCGGATGGTAGCTGAGCCCCTCTGGCACGGCCCAACCATGACAACGCCCTCTTGAGGCCACCAGGCTGATATTGCGCCCTTGAACGCCCTACTGACCGACTGCATTGACGGTACGCCCTCCCTGACATGACGAACCGAGACAAGGCCGAGACAATGGTTGGTGTGCAAGATCGTTAAAGTCGAGCGGGCCTAGGACTGGACTTTTCATTAAGGCTAATCTCGCTGCCCTGAGCATTCATTTTACTCTGACGAGCCCCTCAGTCCCTGCCACTGAAAAACAGCGCCACAGCAGGAGGCTGCAACCATCACACTTTACTTTTGGGCTGGTACTTTGCAGATGCTGAGCAGAGCTGAATCTTGTTTCTTTTTCCATTAAGGGCAACAGAGACTACATGCTTCTCTGACCCTTCAGTAAAGCAAAACTTTTCTGTACTCTTCCACATACGTATGTGTGGTTTCATTCATACCTATTTCTGAGCTTTACATGCAGTTATTTTGGCCTCAGTGCTTGTTTTTTTTTATATTTGTCTGTTCATTGCAGGTTTGCAGCACAAATGGTTTATAAAGTATGGCTCAAGCTTATTTTTTTATTTACTTTTACTGACAACCAAGGTTATTGTAACAAAGACTCGGGGTCGTGCGGATCCATTTGCAAGGCTTTAATGGCGTTTGTCAACAAACACAGGTAATCACCAACAAACAGGAGCAAAGCAGATAATCCAAAAGACAGATCGGTAACCAGGCAATAATCCGAAAGGCAGGCAGCAGGCATCAGAGTCGATATAAACAGTCCAGGGTCATAAACAACAAAGCAAACACGGGTAAGAACGCTCGTAAATATCCACCCAGGACCTTTCCTCCGGGCCATACCCCTCCCAGTCGACCAGATACTGTAGGACCCCCCCCCATTCTCAGGTATCAGGGGAGGGGCCTCTGGAGCGGTAGCCTCGTCCTGGTCCCTCTCTCCTCCTGGTGTAGCAGCAGGCTTGAACAAAGAAACATGAAAAGTGGGAGAGATGCGGTAATGGTTAAGTAACTGTAAACGGAATGATACTGAGGTAATTTTCAAATAATGATTTGAAATGGACCCACGTACCACAGACTAAGTTTCCAGAAGGGAAGGCGCACTGTCCGACCTGGTATGTTGGACCCTCTCTCCGACGACGATTGGCCTGTTGAGTGACCCTGCGGATGGCCCTTTGCAGATGTACGTGGGCTGCCTCCCAGGTGGTGAGTAAAACATTGATTTTTATTTGTGTGCAGAATGCTTTCCATACCCGGGATGTGAATTGTGGCCCACGGTCAGATACAATGTCTTCGGGCAGGCCGTAGAAACGGAACACTTGGTTGAGGAGGGCTTGAGCAGTTTCCCAGGCCGTAGGGAGCTTGGCCTTTATTACATATTACATTTATTAATGCTATATCAACATTCAGAAAACGAACAGTTTGCGCTCCTAAGATCTTTCGCACTTCTAGACAGCTGAAATGGAAAATGATGGGTCGCCTCAAGAACTGCCTGCTCTGGCCACGAGCACCACGAGCTCTGGTTTAAGTACACAGACAATCAAGGACAAAATACAGGACACCTGGCACACACGGCTGGCGGAGAGATCAAAGGCCCTTGTGACCGGTTCGGGGCGTGACACAAACTCCGAGGTCTGCCTGGGTTGTGCAACCAGCAGAGAAACCTCCTGAGACTCTACGATCAAACCGACATTACAGGAGATTGTGTAGTCGCTGGCAGAACCAACGGAGCCTCAGAGTCACAGACCGGTTCTGGTGGATTTGGCCACGCAACTTCAGAGTCTTCTGCCGGTTCTGGTGGATTGGGGCATGGCAGCTCGCCATCATCGACTGGCTCTGACTCGGACCCCGTACCACCCCTCCCCATCACAACCCAGGCACTTTCACCCCTCCTCAAAAAATTCTTGGAGAGGGCTCCCTCCGGTACCAAGCCTGGGTCGACTGGTGTTTCTGGGGAAGGATGATCTGGGGCCCATACTGGACTGAATTCGGGACTGGGACATGACTGGTGTGGACTAGGAACCGCAAGACTTTTGTATGGCTCTCCTGGCCCTGAAACCTGAACCAACAGGGTAGAACACAGCTCCTGGGACCGAGATACGGGCCAAGACCCGTCATTTCCAGACTGGGAAACACGAGGATTTCTGACGGCACCTCTGGCTGTGAAACTGGGGCTGACAATGTAGAACATGGCTCCTCGGACCGTGATACGGGGCTGGGACCCGTGATTGGCAGACTGGGAACTGCGAGGATTACATACGACACACCTGGTCGTGAACCGGCAATCCTACCTGCAACCGGCTCCCCTATCCGGAATTCGGGGCTGGCACCTGACTGAGGCGGATTAGGCACCGTGGGGATAAGCTCTGGCATCTCGGAGTCCCACTCTAAATTCAGAGTGGGAAACTGTGGACTGGAGTCTGTGGATGACCGGATCGTGCTTCCGGAACTGGATCGGTATTCTACGGATTGGGATCCACGAACACCAGTGACGGCGCACAGAACTGTAATGGTGGATCGGAGTCCACAGAGATGTGTGCAGTCTGCTGTATGGTTTCAGCGGGACTTTCCGGCGGCATGGAAAGCGAGCGGCGATCTGGCGGCGGAACGGCGTATCACGGCGCTCTCTCCTCCTTAGCCAGAACCCAACCCAGGCAGAAGTATAATGCTACTTCCCTAAACAGACAATCAAGGACAAAATACGGGACACCTGGCAGACATGGCTGGTGGAGACTGAAACACTAATGACAGGGGCAGAGTTATAGATTGGCAGAGCACATGAGGAAAACTGTATGAAAACAAACAAACAAACAAACAGAAACACATGGCACAAGATCACAACATAAACACAGGCACACACATGACAGTCTGACAATCAGTAGCACAGTTCACACTACTCTGAATTGGGCACTACAACGCCAGGGAAACACTTTCTGAAAAAAAAAAAAACATTTTGGCCTCTTTTGTTTCAGTGACATTAAATTTCAGTGCTTCCAGAGGGAGAAATAAACATGACGATGTTATAGTTAGGAAATTAAGAAGTCACAAAAACACTGTAATTTCCCTACAAAGTTTTATGGAGAATGTGACTCAAACACGTCTTTTCCTTCTGATATTAAAGGAGGTAAACTCCTCAAGTAGCCTCAAGTGTGTGGCGAAGCACGGCTCAGGAGTGTGAAAATAATAGTCCTTTTAATATTTTTACAATGGGCAAACTAAAATAAGCTTAATATCGGACAACAAGACTAGAAGAACTGAAGAGAACTTAAATATTGAAGGCAAATTAACAAGACACACCTGAACACAATTAACAGAAACTAAAGCAGACAGAGACTGAGGAAATGGGGAATGAAAACAAACAGTCCAGGGCTTGACAGTTCGCCCCACCCCGGAAGATTCGTCCTTGCAACGTAAACACACATATAGAAATTAGAGGATGTCTGGAGGAGGTTCAGGAGATAGCCGGGTGACTGGGAGGAAGACGACTAACAGAGTCCACGATGACGGCAGGAGAAGCCAGGAAGGAAACAGGAGGAGTCTGGAGCAGGAAGGATCCGGCAGGGCCCAGAGCCCAGCCATAATGGTTTCCCAAAGAGGAGCCATGGAGGAGGAGACCGAGGCGAAGACAGAAAAACGATGAGCCAGGGCAATGCCGAGGATGCGGAGGGCCAAGGCGGAGCAGATTGCACGACAGAGGACTGAGGCGGAGCTGTAGGGAAGGAGGAGCCTCACAGAGCTGATGGAGGGATGGAGGGACGAGATGTAGCCTGAGGAGTGGAATCCTGAGGTGGCGGATGGTCGACGACAGACCAAGGCGAGAGAGAGAAAGAGAACTTAAATAGTGAAGGCAATGAAGACAAATTAACAAGACACACCTGAACACAATTAACAGAAACTAGGGCAGACAGAGGCAGAACACATGGGGAATGAAAACAAACACTCCAGGGTGTGACTATAATTACTAATTATTAACTTTTAAAACATGGTAATTTTTTCCAAAGTGGTACCTGACTACATGGCCAAAATATGCGGACACTCACTTGTTTTTTTTTGTTTAGTGGCACCCGTTACTAATAAATTCAAGCAAACATATATATAATTTCCTATCCAATCATTTATAGGTGAAACTGTATGAAAGCAACCTGATCTCACAGAATTGCGTGAAATAACCACAAACTCTTAATGCATAATTCTGTGTTAGTTGCGTGATACTACCACATAAAAGATTACAATGTTATTCAGTGACAGGCATCAGCCGTGATCCACTCACGGATTACTGGATTCATTTAATATAAAATTTATACTTTTATTGTAGCACCTAGCCCCACCTTTACCCTAAACTTACCCACATCTGAACAATATAAAACACACACAGACAATAAAAGCGCAGTCACAGGTATTTCAGATTAGTCAGCAGACACACAAGAGCCAATAACATTTCACAACAGCATGACGCGATCGGTCACAAGACATGCGAGAGCTAATAGAATTTTACAACCAAGGCTGATGTAAGCGGCAGCTGACTGCAGCAGAGATGAGTTACGGCGGACGGAGAGATGGTGATCAATCGTTTTGTCTCGGAAAGAATTAGAATATTAATAATTTTTAATAAATAATGTTGGTAGTTGTAACTGCTGGTTTATTTTGTCTTTTATTAATGGGTGGTAGGTATAGGGGCAGGTGTTGGGTTACGTGATCATATAAACAAATTAATATAAATAAAACTGTTGTGACTGTTTACAGTGAAAAATCACACCCCAATACATATATAATGAACCAATATTTGAATCCAAATCCGTGCGTGGATCACGGCTGATGCCTGTCACTGAATTACATTGTAATCTGTTACATGAGCCCATCGCGCAATTTTTGATGATTACGTGATACTAACACGGAATTATGCATTAAGTGTTGGTGGTTATTTCACGCAATTCTGTGAGATCAGGTTGATGAAAGAGCTAAGCGTTATTCAACATGGCACCTCGTTAATTATAAGGTTGCGGTTTACTGAGTCTGGTGTGGCAGAACTGGCCTCACAAAGCCCAAACATCGATGCTGGGTTTAGCTCCCAGTAGTGCTCTGAAACATCCATATGCAATAGTGTGACCTCACTGATCTTGAATCTTAACTCGGGCAAATCCCTATCCATGTTCCAACATCTAGTGGAAAGCCTTACTAATAGAGTGGAAGCAAGCAGCAAAAGAAGAGCCAGCTCCTTAATAATACTGTACCCATGGTTTTCAAAAATTATTGGTCAAGAATTGTTCAAGTAGAACATTCAGGAGTTCACATATGTTTGTAATGGTTTTAACTGTAAAATTATTGTTATTATTACTTTTAATTTAGGCTGTGGCCAGAAGACATCTGATGAGGTGAGAATTTGGACTGCACATTTGATCCTTTCGTCAAAAAACTTTCATCACCTGATGGTCACTGGGTTTGCAATTCCAAAATCATTACAGCTGTAAAGTCAAGAATGCTACACACACACACACACACACACACATACAATTATATACATTTTGTCATCTTAAATAAAGTAATTCATTAATCAATTACAGTGCCGCACCAATAACATAATAATAAATAAATAAATATAAAAATATATGTCTGTTTATTATTTTCTCTTATTATTTCATATATTTTGTACATACTAAGTAAAACCAAACAAAAAAACTATTTATATATACACATATATATATATATATATATATATATATATATATATATAGATATATAGATAGATAGATAGAAAAAGATACTTATCCAATCTTTTTTTTCCCACTTTAAAATTTTCTATCACCCCCTTCTGCCTCCCTGGGGATCCCCAGAGTCCAGTTTGGAAATCTCTGCTCTAAGCACTCACTGCTGGACAGTTCATTCCTGTTGCTCACCCACAGTGGTGTCATTGAAATGTCATAATTGCTCTTTATTATGGCCGCAGAAGCAGTCTAAGATTTGACCTCAAAATTGGCTGCCATGGCTTTTATTTCACACCTAGATGTTTTCGACTAGCTTGATAAAGATGACAGGTGTGAAGAAAATGTTAAGATATACATACAACGCATTAAAACTGCAGAAAGGCAAATCATACTTTTTAGTTACTACTAACTGCCTGTTGTGCAACAATTATTAGTATAGCTATCATTTCTGGTTCATTACTCAACAAATGTTTTTTTTTTTTTAAATCTTGCTGACATACTTTGTTGCCATGCATATGCGTTGAGTTTATATTGTAATCTTCTTTTTTTGTGAAATAAGTTTTTATTTAGTCATCGAATAACCTTGCAATAGTTACAAATTCCAGGATTAATTTTCTAATATACACAAAAACTTACAAAAACAAATAAAGAACAGAACACAAATTAAATAAACACCCCTTCCCCAGCCTGCAAGTATACAATACTGTGACAATCAAAACAACTTGTAGTTGTATTTGCTTTAAGGAATAGAATCCCTCTTAATCTTAATCTTGTGAAATTGTCCAATGTTGCCTTTTAAAAGATGTCTGGTTGGTTCCAAATGCAGAGTAGATATCAGTTCATCAAGCCATAGCTTAGCAGTAGGAGGATTAACCTTTTCCAGAACAGTAATAACAGCTTCTTGGCTGTTATCAGACGAAATATGTAAGGAATTCCTGTTGAGAACTGTTCAAAAAATACGTAAAATTGTAATGTCCTGATATAATGAGCATCATCCTCATTTTTTTTAAAGAGACACTGACTTTTTGGCTCCTTATAGAAAAGGCCCCTAATTAACACATGCATGTGTTTATTGTGTTTTTGGCCTGTTTGCAAACATTTTGCCTCGTTAAGTTTATTCATTTGTTCATTTATTGCTATCATACCTTTTCTGTGCAGCTTCTACCTGTCTATCTAAAACTGAACCTTGGACTTTGCGGTTACCCAAAACCTTAAACTTAAACTGTAATACAGTACATTAATGGGTGTAGGCAACAGCTGGTTAGCATGTGTGAAGAACACTTGGTTCCCATAAACCAAGTGTATGTTGATAAAAGCCTTTAGAGGAAAAGATCAAAAGTATTTATTTGAAATCTTAGTTTTGTGAGATTAAGGTAAAGGTGTCCTTCTTGAAAATGAGCATTCTTCCACCTGCTGTCTGCTGAAGCATAGAAACATCTGGAAGTGCCTGTGGAACAACATGAATTTAATCATAAATAAATAAAAAGGGGTTGTTTTATAATAAAAGAAGCCCATAAAAAGTGAAAAAGAAAGCTTGGGTTAAAATCAAAAGACTGAAATATATTGAAATGACATCCAAAGTACAAAGAAAAAAAAGTGTTTTACAGAGAGCGTGCAAACAGATTTTCTCAGTTCACTAATGGAAATCATTTACAAAACTTTATTTACAAAAATTGCTTCCGTTGTTTGTTATTTACCTTCATTTCAAAGCTTTTTTCCCCCCAACCACCAGCAAAACAGCAACAAAAAGAAACCTTAGAAAATGAGTTGAGGACATTGCAAACAAGCTCACATTGGCAATCTCTTACAGAGAACACAAAAATGACTAAATTCAAATGTTGACAAACTATAAAAGAGCCTGTCATTTATACTGCAATTATTATGCAATGTTTGTATTTCATCACAGTTGTGTTATGTGACCAGACTCTATTTGCTATCTTGGGTCAGATTTTTCTGATAAACCTAGCAGATGGATTTTAAATAAGAGTGATTTCCCATTGTTATCCTGATTAAACATATCTCAGAGGCTTGAGACTGGCTGCAGCCATGGGTACTTTTGGCCTTGTAAGATAATTACGTGCCAGTTAGTTAATTTCATAATGCATTTAAGTGCATTTTTCCTTTTTCTATAGAACCACACATCTCAGCTCCCGAAGGTATGATTTTCCTATGTCACACAGATGATGGTAAGATTGCTGATTCAGTAATAAAGAAACTGTAAATGTCTGCTCATTTTTAAATGTCATTTTCTGGTGTGAATAAATAAACATTTTATTTACTGTATATATCAAATCAGACTATTGACAGAAGTGTTCAGTGTTTACTGGAGCAAAACTCAAAGCATCGATGAATCTATAAGCTTGAAAGTTAGTTAATTAGCTTGGAAGCTAATTAACACAGAAAGCAATAGTCTTAAAATGTGTTATTAGATATGTTAGTGAGCTTCTGTAACACTAGATCCGTAAAGTGATGCGTGCAGGCAGAAAGGCGAGGACGAGGAAACTTCGAAATGCAAAACATTTAATAAATAACTCAAAATAGCACGAAATACAGGCTGACGAGGCAGCAAACCACGACACACACATCACACTACATTACGTTACTTTAACATTGACTAACTTGAACTGAAAAACAAAGGGCTTTAAGTACTAATGAACAAAAGTGAGGGCAGCTGGTGAAACACATGTGAACAAAGTCAACTAATGAGAACATAATCACAGGGACAAACCAAATAAAGACAAGACTGGACTAAACCAAAAATACAAAGACGGGGGAGACCAAGACAGATAGACACGAAACATGACATTACACCCCCCTCCCGAAAAGGCGCACCTGCGCCATAGGCAACATCATTGGGGAGGGAGGGCTGGGCGCTCTGGAGGCAGGACCCGGACCCCTACATATCACCTGCCTCCAGGGCGGATCAGGTGCCTTAGCAGGCCACACAGGCTGGACAGTCTTTGGAGGCACAGGATCGGGTGCCTTCACAGGCCCTGGTGGCTCAGGCACTGGTCGTGGCAGTTCACTAAACGTCCATTCGGAACTCCCAATCCCACCCACCTCCTCCAAGACCCACCCCTTACTGCCCCCCAAATTTTCTTGGGGAAGCTCCCCGGGAGGCACACAGGGGGCGGTGAATCTGGAGGACGCCTAGGAGGGCGCACGGGATGCGCAGCAGACTCTGGAAGGCGGATAGCCAAGCAAGATCCGGGCAGTTGTGGATAGGGCGGACGTGATGGTAATCCCGCTGAGATGTGCGCGTCCCAAGCATGGAACGCCATCTCAATGTTCTGAGTTGATGTTCTGTAACACGAGGTCCGTGAAGTGGACATATCACACTACATTCCGTGACTTACTTTAACATTGACTAACTTGAACTGAAAAACAAAGGGCTTTAAGTACACAGAAACTAATGAACAAAAGTGAGGGCAGCTGGTGAAACACAGGTGAACAAAATCAACTAATGAGAACATAATCACAGGGACAAACCAAATAAAGACAAGACTGGACTAAACCAAAAATACAAAGACGGAGGAGACCAAGACAGACAGTCATGAAACATGCCAGTTTCTACTATCAACACATCAACAGTTATTTTCTTTATATCAATCTTGTTCATTTTAACACTATATCTCACTTTGCACAAGAGGTCATACTGTCACCATGGAAACTGTACTACATGTTTCCTTGGTTTCACATTAGACTTTTTTCAATTACATACTACTATATTGGGTTGAATCAAGGTAGCTTGAAACTATTTTTACTGCAGTTTGGTGTAATCACACTTTAGGGGTCTCATATCACAATTTATCTCAAATTTATCCTGTGTGTTTATGGGGACCACTTAGAGTTAATATGTTATCTAAATTATTTGTATGTACACGGAAACTATGGCATCCAAAAGGAACAGTTCATGTTTATATTATTGTGGGAGTATATTGATGCTGTAGTGTAATTGTATGAGGGTGTGGGGTTCCCTTATCTGGGAATTTTTATTTTTAGATGTCAGGGCATGGTCTGAAAGTCAAAGGTCTGGATCCAGCATCTGGGGATTTGGATATTTTATAGCTTTAAACTTCCCGATGAATTCCCCTACATACTACAAAGAAAACAGGAAACTATTACACACACATTGTTTGGTGTATTCTTGGCAGCTCATAAATTCAAAATTAAATGCAAAAGTATGTTATATTTATATTTTAAAATACTTTTTCTTATTGCAGCTTAATATGCAGTGAATGTACTAATTATAAAAAGCTAAACGAAAGTGTAAACACTGTGTTGCTATAATAACATTGCTTTGTTTATTTAAAAATTCCAATCAGTCTGGCATGGTGTAACATCCACACCAGCTTCGACACCAGGCTCCACCCCCTCAGTCACCATCCGCTCACAGTCCCCGGAATATTGAT
>JAUMHR010000011.1:2301016-2313390 GCA_032361145.1 Enteromius fasciolatus | reverse complement strand
ACCTAAAAATGGCTGTCCACCAACATTTACCATCCAACCTGACAGAACTGGAGAGGATCTGCAAGGAGGAATGGCAGTTTATGGCACTTTATACACACAAACACACACAAATTAAATATGATTTAATAACAGTTCAAAAAAAAAAAAACTTTTAAAAATTAAAACTCTTACTGACCAAAAAGTCAAAACATTTTAAATAATCATTTAATTATTATAAAATGTATCAGTTATATTTGTTTATATTATTATTTAATCAATCTTTTTTCCAGTTCCAAATGATGTCACAAATTGGAATTGCACGGACCAATGATAACATTAGGTCACACCTCTAAGCGAGAACTTTAAGCATCTTCCTGAATCTCAGCGTTTTCAGCATTTGGTGCTCAGGCACTCACCAGGTAGTGTGGAGATCGAAGGTAAGAGAACATGTCTTCTGTGGGTCTGGGGCCAAAACCGCCCCTGCTAAGAAAGTTAAGTCCTTTCTGCAGCAAGAGGAAAATGGAGCGATAAGGAGAAGGTAAAAGAATGAAAAAAGAAATCAGAGACAAGACAATCACGGCTTTCCAAACCGAAGCCACAAAGAGGCAGGGACAAAGTTCTTAAAGAGAGCATCTTAGTGAGTTAAATATAGAAGCAGTGGAGTTCTCTTTAAATAGGCTCACTCATTAGGACACTGGCCTTAACCACCGTGAAGTGGAAAGAGAGAGAGAGAGTAAAGCAACCACTAAGAGAAAGCAGGACATGGTGGGGCCTGTACGCTGAAGGTCTGCCAGCAGAGGTCAGAGGTCATGGCACTAGAGATCAGTGGAGATGCAGTTCACATGCTCCAAAGAAGAACGGTGGGATTTCAATTACCATGGTTCCTGTTCATAAGTCTGCCAGGGTCTAAATTTGAATCTCTGTTCACACTGACAGTGATTAAATCGCTGGAGGTCACCATGTTACCGAGCTATTAGAGGGATGCTATTGGACGTTTCACCTTGACTGCTGCAACTAACTGCATCAGGTGGCATATCGCATGAACTTCACCGACTCAACTCCCACTGGTTGTCACCAATTGTATATTTCTTTGAATTTGGTCAGATGACAAATAATAGCTTCGCTGTCTAAGGCCCTATAATTAAAAAGGTAAAACGCATAATTATGATTAAATACTTCGTTCTATTTTGCAACCTCTACAAGTATGCCATTTGTAGGTTGATTCCTTTAAAAAGTAAAAACTACATTCAAAACATTGCTTTATTTAAGCATCTCAACAAATCTGACTTAGCAACAGTGGCTCATCCAATAGCGTGAGTGTGAGGCGGGGCTTTCTGTTTCTACAACCAATGGCAGATGAGGGAAATGTTTGCAAAACATGTTTAAAAAGAGTCAAAGCTTGAGGTATAAAGTGTGCAGGATGTAGCAGCTTTGAGTCAGTAGTTTTGACATTTCATTGGCAGGGCAGTTGCTCAATGCAGGGCTTTGAACAAAGGAACAATGTTTCAAGCCCCCTGTGTGTCTGTTCAAGCTATGTGCCATAAGTCTTATGCTGATAATTTGCACACGGTCACGTCTCGCCTCATGCCCAATACATCACACCCACTCACAACCCCACACACTGAATAATGCATACAGCAGTGTGGCTCAGAGAGACTGTGGTGTTTACAACTGTCTCAAGTACCCCCAAAGACCCCTCCAGGCAATTCTGTTGAATCAATGTTCTTTGTAACTTCAATGGCATGTGTCAAATTATTACTCATATCAAAAAAACATTAGATCCGTTTACAGCAAAAGCTGCTCCGCTTGAACTCATCTGCATATATTCTGAGCTAGAGTGGGTGATTATATGAAACCGCAACATACGCCAACCATCTTAAATGTTATAATGAAAAGTGCTTATAAACGGGTTGCCAACAAATAATAAACTGTAAGGTCTCACAAACTAAAAACGACTGACGGTTTAATGTTAAAAAAAAAAAGCATAAATATTAATATTGTAATTTTCTATTTTTATTTTCAACTTTAAATATGCATTTTTATTTTACAGGCAAACAGTAGTATTTCTTTTTTGTTTGTTTTGTTTAATATATTTATTATTGTCACATTGACATTTGTTTAACAGAAAAAATATAAATAAATAAATAAATAAATAACAACCTGATTTTTTCATTTTATGGACAAAGACCATTTTTCAAAATATCAACCAATGATTTCCACAAAAGAAATAAAGTCCAACAAGTTTTGAATGGCATGAGAGAGAGTAAAATACGTGAAATATTATGTAAACCCACTTCTGCAACTAAAAAAAATAACAATAATCATCAACTTTTAATTTCACAATTCTGACAAGCACATTTCAAAATCCTTTTAGTTTCTAAGAATTGCCTGATATAAACTCGCAATTCTGAAAAAAATTATTTATCACCATTTCAAGTTCATATTTTGTGATTAAGATATCATTACTGCAATTGCGAGTTTATCTCTTAGAAAAATCTGAATTTTAAACCTGAAATTTTAAGAAACGATGTCAGAATTGTTAGCAATTACCTTTTTCTTATTTTATATATTGTTCTGTGGCAGAAACGGTCTTCCATGAAAACATCCCTTTAACAAGAACTTAAAACTCACTCACATGTTCTCATGCAGAAAGGGTCAGTATGGAGATTACAGAACTGAATGAGAGGGTGAATGCGGTTAATTAAAACTCAGACACTCTGAATGCTCGTGCTTTCATTAAACCACTCATTTTTAAACAACAAGAAAGAGGCAAGGTTAAAACGTGACCAGCAATCTCCACAAGAACACTGTAGCATGTGTGTTATCTCTTCTGCAGAGGTGTGAGTATTACCAAGTCTGTCATAATGAGAAGAAAACCATTAGGTCCACCAACTAAACATTCAACATTTCAAAAGCTCTCTTCCTCTCTGCTGCCATCTCTTGTGTACTTTCTCCTTCCATCAAGGTGACCCACATAGCACCATCCCTGTGCATCAGTGCATGAACATATAGATGTTCTACTGTCAGCTAATCCAGCATTAAAGCCGTCACAGAAACCTCCAATCAGACATGACTTACATGTACAGTTTAGCCACAGGGAGTTTTGTAGGTTGGATTTGCACAATTTTAAAAAGGGCCAATTCAACAAGCTTTCAGTGCTACATTCATAAAAACACGTCAGGGATGTCACTAACATTCTTCAGGTCAATCTTGATCATTGTGGGAATTGGTGATCCTCTACCCATCTTGGCTTATGAGAGACACTGCCACTCTGAGAAGCTCTTTTTATACCCAATCATGTTGCCAATTTACCTAATTAGTGTTAACTGGTCTTCCAGCTCTTCATTATGCTCAAATTTACTTTTTCCAGCCTCTTATTGCTACTTGTTCCAACTTTTTTGGGATTTGTTGACACAGTGAAATTCTGAATCAACATATTTTTCCTTTAAAATGATACATTTTCTCGGATTAAACTTTTGATCTGTCATCTACGTTCGATTACAAATAAAATATTGACATTTGCCATCTCCCCATCATTGCATTCAGTTTTTATTCACAATTTGTTTAGTCTTTTTTGGAATCCGGTTTGTACCAGGCTGCTTTGAATTACCATTATGAAATATGCTATGTAAATAAACTTGCCATATATATATATATATATATATAGTAGTACTTGAACTTATTATTTTCATTAAGTCAAGTTTATGACCTAGTGTTTTTGTTAGTTTTAAGAGAATGAGTGAAAGCATCATTATCAGCAAAGACAAGCTGCAAAATGCAGAAACAGACACTAGCACCTAAACAGAGGAAATAATACCACTGCGAGGAACAAAAAAGCAGACAAAGACAGGAAATGAAGTCAGACAGAAGTGTTGCCTAGGGTATAGGTGAGAGACGGCTGCTCAAGACAACAAATGGATTAAAAATGCCTAAACAACATGTATAAGATGTCTCAGAATTTACATTTTTCTACTCAGCTTTTTTTCTATTATGTCTATAATATAGTCTGTTCTTTTTTAACTTTTCTAACTGTGGTTTGCTGCTTTGCATGTCGGATGTCTCATCCTGCCCAAGTGGGTGATTTCTGTCCAGAAAAATAACAAGAAACAAGAGAGAGAGAGAGATAGGAGAGCACAGACAGAGACAGCTGGAAGTGGAAGTGTGCTAGGGTTAACACAGACAGATAATGGAGATCTCTTGCAGAGCACCCATCATCTTTACTCTAGACCTGAAAATTTGGTTAACAGAAGAGGAAGAAGCATCTGCTAAAAACTTCTCCATTAGCTGTCATATAGCTTATATTCCCCTACAGACTGATGATATACTGGTCTTGGTCTTACGTTTCAGAAGCCAGACAGAGAGCTGAATGATGACACTAATCTTACTAAGCACTTCCATGAATCCTTGTAATGTTGCATTACTCTGCTCGAGTGTGATGTCCAGATAGTTTCACTTCAAATTCACATTCAATTTCACAGGTTCAAATCCTAAAGGTCAAGTCAAGCTTGTTTTACATTATTCTTACGCTTTCTACATTCTACAGCCAAGTACTATATCAGAAAAAAACTAATTCCTCCAGAACCGTGAGTTATATAAACAAAGGAGACCACAGCAACAATGTCGTCTGGATTATAGATTTAAAATCTGATTTCCCCTTTTTGCCCGGGAGGAGAATGACCTGTTAATATGCCAAACCACCAAAACAAATAAAGACATGCTTTTATTTATCCCGAAACAACTGTTTTTGATTCAAGGTTTTGAATCAGAGGAACAGAATAAAATTAAGATTACAGGATGCCTGCTTAGACGATTCATAGCCATGAACTTCAGGTCTGAGCTTCACAGAACATGTATTGCAGACTATATTTACGAGAACTGTCTTTACAAGAAAATCCTGATTATGTAAATAGGAAATAGTTGTTGGACATTTTAGTGTCTGTAAAACATTCCTCTCTTGGAGGATGGCAAAAAAAGCAACAAAATAGAAAAAAAAAATATATATATATATATATATATATATATATATATATATTTCAGAGCAAGTACATTCCAAGCAGTTATCAACCAACACACCGCCTGATAAATTAGACGACATTTGGTCATTTAATTAACTACTAAACTTTTTTGAACAATTTTTGCTCTTTTTCTTATCCTTATTGTTTAAATATAATTATTTGTTTTATTTGAACATATTTATCTTTATTAAATAAATTGTATATAATTATTATATTATAATTCATTAAATAATATCTGTGATAAAAAAACAGAATTTTCAGTATTTCCAGTATTCATTACATTTTATCTCAAATTACTTCTGTAAAAATGTAAAAGGTTTTACTGTCACTTTTGATTAAATGAATGCATCTTTTTTAAAATTTAAAAATAATAATTTAAAAAAATTTAATTAAAAAAAAATAATTAAATTACACAAAATCATAAAAAACAGGAGATTCAAATGTAAATCAAATAATCTATCAAATATCACAAAATTAAATTACTGCTATATACAAAAAACATTCTAATAGGTCCCAACTGGAAAAGTGTCTCTCTTTCACATCACATGGTTTGAAACATCCTCTTCCTCTCTTTTGCCACCCACACAGTTAGCCTCAAACAGCTATCAAACCATTACTTTACATCTGTCATCTCAAATTCTTTTGTGACATTCTTTTTCTCGCCCTTTGGCTGACTGACTGGATGAGAGTATTTCAGCTGAAACCGAATGGTAAAGAGGCATGGACACTCTTTGCCCCCCTCAGATGTCTGATAATGTGGCTTTTGTCAGTCATTCAGCCCTTCGGAGGCCAAGGGAGTTTCATTCTCTGTCTATAGTCCGGTGATGACAGCACTTTTCCTGCGCTGGCCTTAGATTCAGCAAACAGCTCCACTATATGATGCTAAAAGCAAACATTTAATTCAGGATGCGGTAGGTCCAAACCCAATGACTGGGCTCTCACCATTCTGTGCATGTGTTTATAGGATTTCATTTTAATACTCTGGTGCTTGATACTTACAATGACAGAAATTCAAAGCACACACACACACACAAGTCTAATGAATAGACCTGAAAATAAACTCTTGGTCGTTCAGAGTTATTGTTTGAAAAGAATAAAGTCTCTAACGTCTCAGAAAGACACCATGAGTGCCAGAGTATTCAAATTTCACTTTGTTTTTAGGTTTACTTCTCTATTGCTCACTCGCAAATAACTTTCAACTACATCCACAAAATATCAGTAACATATCAGTATCAGCCAATAACAAGGTCATATATCACTTCCATAGTTTAAAATAATTTCATTTGAAATGTATTCAGACAAAACGTTACTGGATTTCATGTTTGGCTATTTATCTACTATCAAGAACAATGTAGACTTTTAATATCACTGCATTAATAAGTGTTTTTCTGTAAGAGAGAGCCACCAGAACACAAGCGGCTCTTTAAGTGTTTGCTTTGGCTCTTAGACTGTCTTTGTGCCAGTATAAAGGGGCATTTTGGGGCACCCAGTGCTTACTGGCACAAACATCCACCCAAGTCTTTCTTTCCAGTGGCACAAGCAGACAGCAATCCATAACACAGTGCACGGATGGATAAAGAGATATTATTGACCTTCCAAAAAAGGACAGGAGATGTGTAAAAGGAAGACAGAGGATAGAAAAATTGCCCTTTTAAGAGATGATTAATGTTATTGGAAGGTATTTATCTGACATCAAACCCACTGTAGCACATATGTACATCATGTAATGCTAGGAGTTTGTGTGCTGCGTTCCTTAATCCAGTTCTTCCCATCCACCCCCCCAACCCCCACTTCTTTATGGAGGTACCATAATAGGCTTTTACTTGGGGGGTGGGTTGTGTTTGGTGCAAGACAACAAGGGGAACAACAAGGGGCTAACTAAAATAACACTCCAAATCTATCTACACCGCAAAAAATGCTTTTCCACCTTAGATATTTTGGCTTTATACTATCTATAAAATTTGACTTGTCTAGAAAATTCTTCTTGATTTAAGAATTGTTAGATATTTTGGCTGTAAACAAGACTTTTTTTAAAAAGTTGCTTGACTGAGAAGCTGTCGCAACTTTCATTTTGAGGGACGGATTTAACTTCAGGTTGAAACTCTGAACTGTTAAGACCTGCTATTTCCCCAAGAGCACTAAAAGAGAAGTTGGAGTGAAATCTGAGAGCAGGAACCACTCAGTGGTGAGCAAGCCAAAGGGTAACGGGGAAGATGGTGAGAGAGGTCTTTGACTGGTCTTCAAGCCTTTTAACTGGACAGTGTGTTAAAAACAAAGGATCAGTCAAGCTTTTCTGAGGATTATGTTAGACAAACTGTCGCTCTCATTCCCAAGCTTCCCACTATGTACCAGAGATTAATAAACCTTCTGTGGAACACATTTCTTGTTTTTAGTCCTTTTAGTGAAATTTTACAATTGTTTTGAACCCACTGACTTTCACTATACAGACAACAGACTTTCATTGTTCCACACACATGAGACTACATGACAGTGAGTCAATCTATTTTTTTACATTTTGGGGCGACTGTCTCTTTAAGAACTGACAGTGGACCCTGGCTTAAAATTTCAAAAGCATCTCTTTTTGTAAAAGTGAGATTAGCACAAGCATAATCTACAGCTCACACAACAAATCTTAGCGATCAAGTAGTATCTGGTGCAAGAATGCCAACGGATAACATCAGCAGTGTTTTAAAGTAAAGACATCATAAGGTCAAAGGTCTTCTGATGGATTGGTCTTACACAAAAGCTTACACAAACACAACGCAGACGCAAACTGCCACCCAAATGTACACGTACAGTAATACTGAAAGTGCAAACAGACAGTAGAGAGAGGAAGCTCTACCAACAAAGATCCTTCAGTAGGGACTTCCTGTGTCCTTTAGCCTCAACTGAGTCACAGACACAAAAGCTGGCAAAAAGTGAGAGTGCAGACAACTCCACAGAACTACACACACAAACGGGAACTAGTGAAGACAGTCAAGTTCTTCACCTTTAAGGTCATCACTTTGTTTTTAGCTTGTCTGCGAAACTGAACAGCTTTGTAAACACTCCCATACATACACTCCCCCAAAAATTAACCCTGGCTTCATTATAGTAAACGTGTAGCAACTATGTTTTGGTATATTGATTTTCATTTGTCTAAATACAGTTTTACTATAAACACCATGGTTAATCTACGGTTAACATAGCAAAACCATGGTTAATTTGTGGTAACCACCATGGTTAAACTGTAGTAACAAAGGGTTTTTGGGTTTTATTAGTAGTAAAACCACAATTATTTTTGTAAGAGAGACACATCCTAAAACAAAAACATGTATACAAGTCACATTTCACACCCATGGTACACACACATACGCTTACTACAAGTTTGGGGTAAGTAAGTTAGTAAATAAATTAAAACTTTTATTAAATGTGATGTTAAATTGATATCACATTTAAAATGCTACATAAGATTTCGATTTCAAATACATAGAAAATGTTTTAAACATTATATTCTTTAAAATCTATAAAAATTATAATCTATAAAAATAATAAAAAAAATATTTACTGAAAATATTTGTCATCTTCATTTTTTTATGTTTCTTTAGCACCAAATCAGTATAATACAATGACTTTTGAAGGACCACGTGACAAGACTAGAGAGTAATGATATTGAAAATTCAGCTTTTTAACAATTTTTCAACATTTTTATAATTTACACAAAGCATTAAAATCTAAAACTGATAATAATAACAACAATTTCACAATATTACTGTTACTACATAAATTAATTTTCTTTCCTAATACAGTACTGTGCAAAACTCTTAGGCCACTAGTATTTTCACCAACAAAAAAAAGGTTTTAAGTGGGTTATTTTTATCTTTTGCAGTAGTGTGTCAGGTGGAAATATCAGTTTACATTTCCTAACATTATTTTTGTCATTAATTGTAATAATGCAGTGAGATTATTGTCTGACAACAGCCAGTGCTCCACACAGAGATCTGATCTGATCATCATCCAGTCTGTCTGGAATGACGTGAAGAAACAGAACAAACTGAGACAGACTCAATCCAGAAGAACTGTGCCAACGTCTCCAAGATCCTTCAAAAATACCTACCTGGAAAGCTGCCAGAAAGACATTACAATTAATGACAAAAATAATGTTAGGAATAGTAAACTGATATTTCCAGCTGACACACTACTGCAAAAGATAGAAATAACCCACTTAAAACCATTTTTTTGTTGGTGAAAATAATAGTGGCCTAAGAGTTTTGCGCAGTACTGTATATCATCATTTGTTTAGACTTGCAGTAAAGAAATAAACATTTTGCAGTGTTAATAAATATATGTTAAAAAATTGCTTAATAAATAAAATGCACAAATGTTAAAACAGTGCATTTGAATACTCTTTCATCTCCGACCTGGACATGTTCTGAACCTGACTATTCCTTTGCAAAGGTTTGTCACGAGCATCAACAAACAACAACTTTCAGCTTTGAGGGCATTAACCAGGTGTCAATCATCCACGCTGGAGAGAGACATCAAACATATTATGGCCTTTCAGACGCAGCAGGACAAACACGGCACTGATACATCCATCTCCACAGTGTTATCCGCTTTATTAATGAACTCATGAGGAGAAACAGAGAGGAAGAGGGACTTCAGCCAATCACAGGCGAGGGCAGCAGGGGCTTGTGGCCTTGCACTTCCTATCCTCTTTCCACACACACAGAGATGTTGACAACCGATATATTTAGACTAGTTTAAGCACAAGTAATATTAAGGAAAGGGATTTCCCATAGGAAATAAAAATCCATGGTCAGGTTTGCTGACTGCACAGCATGCGTGTACTAATAAAACACTTGACTTGTGGGTGGGTTAATTGTTTTTAAGCAAGCAGGTCACTCTGGATCATTCTACATTATTAGTTCTCCATTGTCACCGGTGCACCTCAGCTCAGCAAACCGAGGTGTAGAACGTTCCCTGTGACAAAAGCACTCATGCACTGCTGTTATAATGTTCAACATCATCAAAAGGTCATAAACCCACGAGAGAGACGGGTTACCTCCGTTCAATCAGTGGCACATTGTTGTTTTGTCTCTCTCTTCTATTTAACTTTAGCCTTTCCCACAGCTAAATGTCCCTGGACATACTGCAGCTGCTCTAAATTGGTTTAAACACCAAAATGGTTTGAAAATGGGGGAAAATTTATAAGAGAGAGAAGATGATACAGATAGAGAACCCAATGCCTGACATGGCAGCAGTCTTTTTTTATATAAAATTAAAAAAAACACATTAATTGAATGTGCTCTACCTGACTTAACTTCATATAAACTTCAAGTAATAATCAACCACAGTGTTTTTATGTCTAACTTCTGACTTTAATAACACAAAGCTGGTTTAAAATGATAAATAACATTATTATTTAAGAGAACATACCATCTAAGAATTTGTTTTTAAGTTTTTAATCTTTTTTTGAGACATTAATACTTTTTACTCAGCAAAGATGCATTAAAGTGATGAATATTTTAGAATCTATTTAAACTTATTATGCATCAAAGAATTCAGATTCCAAAAAAATATTAAGCAGCACAACTATTTTTAACAGACAGTGTTTCTAATGAGAGCTTAATCAGCATTTTGGGATGATTTCTAAAAGATCTTGTGACACTGAAGACTGGAGTAATGACTGCTATAATACTTGTAATATTACACAATATCACGGTTTTATTGTATTTTTGATTAAATAAATGCAGCCTTGGTGAACATAAAAGAATTCTTTACAAACGTTGTAATGGTAGTAGTGACACATCTATGAGTGCATGTCTGTATATATTGGCTATAGCTTGGATACAAAATTGTCACTAAAAGCCACATGTATCGCACATCTCTAACATCTCTTTTGGAATATTTTGATTATAAGACCTGATTTAATTAGAATCTCATAAGTTAAATTACTAATCAAAACAACAGAAATTTGGCAAATGTGTGTGTGAAGCTAAACTTACCTTACCCTCAGGACACATTCTGCCCCCACAACATGTCAGCTGCGCTCATCGACAGCAGAGAGACAGAATGAGAGAGACACAGAGCTGCTCTGACAGCGTGAGGGTACCAAACCCCCCACGCCACCCCAAACACACATCGATTTGATGTCCACTGCCATCTTTCAGCCTCAAGTCCATATTTGGGCAAAAATAGAGACAGACAGACAGGAACAACAACAGACAGGAGAGCGAGCAAGAGATCTTTGATACTTGAGTAAATATTAGATTAAGAGTGAGCTGTGTTGTTTTCCGACCATCAGGATCGGTGGGCCTTTATTGGGTTATCCAACTGAACCCAGTCTGTGTGTGTTTGTGTGTGCTGAGACAGGAATGACAGGAATGCTCAGGCCTCCCTTACTTTCAGAGCAGGGAAGAGCTACAGGATTCACTGTATATATATATATAGACAAATGTTAATGCTTATCACATATGAGCAAAATGACTCCATATGATATACTGGTAAAAATAACGTATGTACAAACGCACAAAAAAAACATCTGAGACAAAACACATCGAAACAGGAGGAAACGTGAAGTATAACGCAGACAATAACTGTTCACACAAAGGAAAACACCCGACTGAGGGGGCTACATTTAATTTGGTGCAGCTGCCTGTCAATCCCCTGGTGTCTGATGGTTTATTATTTGAACATTTCATAAAAAGGATAGAATAAGGAAAAGTAGAATAAGGAAACACCTCTAACAGACAAAAGTCCAAAAAATTGAGAGTGTGGGGGAGGAGAAACGAGCGAGAGCGGGAAAGTGTGTGTCTGTGTGTGCGCAAATCTGCTTCATGGGGTGAAGATAAAGTTGGAGCGTAGAAAAAGGCGAGAAATTGGGGTCCTAAATCCATCCTCTGTGGGCCACTCTGGTGGAGTATTGAGGGAAACCGATTTGGACCTCAATCCTTTCAGAGCCCTGAGCTGCCCATTCATAAGCGGCGAGGGGGGGAATAGGCGTCAAGAGGGATGCAGGCAGAGAATATGACTTTGGGCGAAAAGTAATTCTATGAATAATTTCCCCGAATTTGAAAATTCATCATTTTCTTCGCCTTCTAAGCCTGTATTTTTTATTCCAGTGTAGTTATTGTAAAATAAAACTTAAAAAACAAAGGATATTAAGAATAAAGACGAAAACTTTAAAATAAAAATGTTAGATTAAATAATTAAATGTTGCATTGAGAACTAAATGAAATGTTATAAAGCTGAACGATTAAAATGAAAACTGAAATAATAAATAAAGCTAAAAAGAAAAATAATAAAAATGAAAAGCATACACAGTAGTCAGCATTCGAAGTGGATCAAAACCTTTCATCAAAGTTGTCCTAAAATCAAAAACAATACCTATTCTTGTCT
>JAUMHR010000011.1:2259520-2275025 GCA_032361145.1 Enteromius fasciolatus | reverse complement strand
GTCGGCGTCACAACTTTGCAGATAGTTTATGTTCACATACAGCTACATGACACACTGCATGAAAGATCATATTTGAATAGTGCATAATAGGGGCACTTTAAGAGCAGCTTTATTTCAAGCACCAATTTACAAAAACATCCTGTTTAACATGAAATCTTTCTTATAATTTTTTTCACTATGTTTGGGCCACAAGAGAATACTAAGGGAGTAAAAATTAAAACAATTATATGGCATGTTTAGCATATGAAGTAGATTCATCATAAAACATGTCTGTGTTCCAGTGTGCGTGCAACTGATACTTAACTACCATTGGTTCATCTGCATACCCAAAAATATGTCTATAAATATAACATTTTTTAAATAAAATGGTTTATGATGCCTAATATAAGTGTTAACAAATTGAACCATATATTGAGAAAATGTAATTCTTGTCAAACCCAATTTTCTCTGACAGTACCTCCTGCTGCTCGAAAGCTGCTCACTGGAGTTGGACGCTCTCGGACTCCCACGGCTGAACTTGAGAGAACTGCTTATGGACCACCAGGTTGTTACAGCCCTACTGGATACATGAACATGGTAAGAGATGTGGTGCTCTCTCCATGATTATTGTTCAAATTAGTATTGGCATTGGTATTTCTCTGTAATGTTTTATCATGATACAGTATATCTTTTAGACTTGTTCTTATGTAGACTTGTCCTTTTCTAACTTAGATATTTTGGTCTTGTTTCGAGCCAAAATATCTACTGTAGAAATTCTTAAATGAAGAAGAATGTCTTATTTTCTGAAAAATATTCTGAATTAGGTGAGTATGTATAATCTGCCAGTGGGGTGAACAAAATAATGGTATTTCAAACCCTATTGGCAGATTATTGTGCTTGTTTCAAGCAAAAACATGCTTAATTTTTACTTGTTTTTTTGTTTTTTCATTTAAGAATTTTTGGATATATTGGCTGAAAACAAGACAAAAAAAACTAAGATAGAAAATAATTTTTTGCAGTGAAGCAATAATTTGCTTACGATTTCAGCTTTTCGTCAGTGATCTCCACTAAAAGTCAGTGACAGAAAAATCAGGGCTAAAACTGTGTAGCATGTGGGCTTCATTAGATGTTACCCACCATTAGTCTAAATAATCTAGGTTTTATTTACTTTGTTTGTTTATTTTTCGATGGTTCTTTAATGAGGGACGGCTGTCTCTTTGTTTTTATTTTTTGTTATGGCTGATTTCTCTCCACATCATAGCTTGTTTTTATTACAGCGCACAATCTGTTAGCGCATGTTGATTTTGTTTGGGTGTTGTGTCTGGTTTCCTCCACACTTAGTTTTCTCCTGCTGTAACTCTTTGTTATCTGTAGTCCCTGTCGGTGGCCCATCCAGAGCCTCAGTCAGGAGAGCAAGACCAGTATGATGCGGATCACCTGCGTCGTATTGCTCGCAGCCTAAGTGGGACGGTCATTGGCCGTCGCCAGAACCGTCTCGCCATCTCCCGAAGCTTCGTAAGTATCCCACATGTCCCTCAATTACACCAAAAGTAACCCTATCTGAATCTAAGGAGCTAACCAATGGTTAAAATGAGTGAAATGGTGTTACTAGTGACTACTAGCTTTCAAGAGTCTGCTAGAGGGGCCAAAGGAGGGGGGAAGAATCAGATATCTGCCCTAGAAACCTGATAAGAGCGCTGTCACCTATGCAGGAGAGTGCTAACACACTGCTACTGCTATTTCAACCTGATCTGTGTGTGCTGCCTGTCCCTTGTCAGTCACTGCTGAGCTTTACACTCCGCATTTACATCTACAGTTATTATTATAGCAGATGCTGCCCATCAAAGCTATTTGGTGTGTATAGTTTCTTTGGGCATTCATTCAATTTCTGATATATAATGTATGCCAGAAATATATGAATGCATAACTGTATTGTCACATGACATCCACGTGCACCATTGCACACAAGGAGAGTCAGATACACATGCACAACTTCTCATTGTCTTACTGATTCATACTGCCATCCTGTGTCCATATGGTGTAGCTTCACTACATTTGAAAAGAGGACTGGTGTCTCATTTATAAAGACTCGCGTACAGTCATCTGCCTAGGTGGATTCGTATGCACTTTAACAATGTTCCCAAATCGTTCTTGCTTAAAGTCCTCTGTTCATAAGTAAGCACATATGAAAAAGGTAATGCAACTAATTTGGTTACTAGATTCTAGTTTCTGGCCATACTGTATATATACATATTTAATTCATTATTCTGTCAGTGATCCATTTTTTCAGCTCATCTCATTTACATGCACATTATTTTTCAAAACATGTTCTCATTAAACCTTTTACACTCATTGAACCATTAAACTCTGAAATGTGGTTTATCCACTCTATTTGAGTTGAGTTGAGAAATAAATAGGAAATAAAGAAAAGGACATATTTTTCCACTATTCACCAGTCCATACTTTTGCCATTTATTTATCTTTGGCTTTTAATAATTTGATTAATTATTTAGTTTATTTTTTTATACTTTTTTTTATCAATCTTTTTTGGAGGTTCATGAAAAAAAAATCTAGTTGTTCTATATAAATATTCTATATATAAATATATATTGCAAATATAATGTATGTTAGTTTGATTATGATACATGAATAATAGTATTTTATTAGTATTTTGTTGTGCATGTAATTGTTTAATAGTTCATTTCACTCATTTATTCACTCACTGACCTTTTGCTCTTGCATCATTGTTAATGATTAGAAAATTATGTCAGTGTGCACTGGCATAAGAGTGCATGATCACAAAAATAGCTAGTATGGCTGCTTTTTTCTTGCAGTTCATGTAAGAACATTTTCACATCAATTTCTGCTTTTAAAGGGATAGCTAACCCAAAAATGAACGTTATGATCATGTACTCACCCTTACATTAACCCAGTTTTAACCTGTATGACTTTCTTCTCCTGAACACACAAGAATAATGTTTAAATTGCCTTGGTCTATACAATTAAAGTCATTTTTTTTCACAATATCTTGTTTGGTTCCACAGAAGAAAGAAATAAGGTCTGAAAGGGGTTAGAAAAAGCGCAAGAGAGCGAGTAAATGATGACAAAGTGCTCATTTTTGGGTGAACTATCGCTTTAATAAATCTCAATTTGTTCCTCATTTTTGACTTGGGATCAAATCTGATCTTATGTGCATTTTATAAATGAGGCCCCTGATTCTTTTCGTGCCTTACTTTTGTGCTCCCCATCTCTTCCCCTCTCCCCATCCTCTCCCTCTCTTCTCCTCTTTCTCTCTCTTTCGAATGAATGCACTTGTGTTTTTCCTCGGCCTTGTGCAAACCAATGTATGTGTGTGTTGTGTGTGTACCTAGCTGGGGGACTCTGGGGTTACGTCATATCACAACTCCATGTACTCACCTAGTTGCCTTCAGTTTCCATTGTCTCATTCAGACCTCCATCTGCTTCAACCCAGCTGTCTTCATCTCCTTCCATCATCTTCACCCCCGTCTCAGCAGCCTGGGCCTTCCAGAGAGGTCCCAGGTAAAGCTCACTCTCGTTTTCCACATTCATAATCTCCTCTTCCATTCAAAGGGCCATTTCCCTCTTGTTCTGCATTCATGTCTCTGCTATCGCATTGCAGTTGAGTCCAGATGCAAGCCCCCCCCCTCGCATTCGCTTCATTTTCGTTTCCTGCTGTTGAAGAAGCTCCTCTTTCATTGTTGCTTTTTTTCTTTGATTGGTCTGGTTCCTGTCCTTCACACTCCATCCTACCCCACTGCAGGACGTCTCCAGAGGTTCTCCAAGTTTCTGGCTGTGTTTGACCGGTGTCAAGCTCTCTCCGGTGGGAAGCACTACGGTCCAGCAGTGAGGCGTATTGGAAGACATCCTTTTTGAAGTTCTTACCCAACCAATTGGCTTTGGACCAGGTCCATCCAGCCCTGGAACATTTTCACAGATGCGTTTGTTTTCCTGGATGACCCTTCTGCACACTCCATCCCATTTCCTTCACCGTTTCCTGGAAGGAGAACATCCAGAGACCTGATGCCACCCTCAATCACCCTGCGCTCTGTATTGTTCCTGGGATGATGCCCTTCAGTTACCCTGCTATAGTCAGTAAATCTTTCCATGCAGAAGCCCCTGAAACTCGATCCACAGCATGAAGGAAAGAGACAACGAAACCAACTTTTTTGTTATTTACGAGCACTGGGATGGCTCGAATCTTTGGGGCTGAGGTGTGTGTGTGTATGACTAACCTATAGTCAGACCTGCAGCATGCAATGATAGGAGTGTGGGGTCCTTATTCAGACTCCCGCAGTGAGCCATCCAACCCAGAGCACTTAACTTAATTAACCCCAACATTCAATTAACTGCAGAGGAGAAGCATACGGTACCTCCTTGCTGCACTAGACGGTAAATGTGTGTTTGTGTGTATGCGTGTGTGCATGTGTTGGGTGGTAAAAGGGGAGGGGCTTATTGTAACCCTGCCATCATTTATACTACAGGTCAAAAGTTTGGAATGATTAAGATTTTTGAATACAGTAAAATTGTATAATATTATTACGATTCAAAGCACTGTTTGTCATTTTCATTTGTTGTTTTTAACATCGATTATAATAATATTAATAAATGTTTCTTGAGCACCAAATCGGCACGATTTCTGAAGGATCATGTGACACTGAAGACTGGAGTAATGTAATTAATTACACTAAAATATATATATTTTAAATTGCAATAATATTTCTCCGGGTTTTTTATAGTATTTTCATTAAATAAATGCAGCGTTGGTGAGCTTACAAGATATTAAACATTTTAATTATTCCAAACCTTTGACCGATAGGGTATTAAAACCCATTCTTTACCCTTCCTCGTCGCCTGTTCCACAGATGCAAGTTTTCAACAAACCAATGTCCCAGAATCGTCGTTGCTTTGCTGAATATTTTTTCCCAAGCAGCTCTCCTGCGAAGGTTTTTTTTTTTTTTTTTGGAAGCGGGATGGGTTAATGTCATGTGCGTGTAGATGCTAAGTACTTCAACCTGTACTAAGTGAATTGAGATGTTTTGTACGGTGTCATCTCTCAGCTCTGGTGCTTTTTGTCGGAGCAGGCATGTAAATCTGCGGCCCTGGCGTGGAGCGTGGAATGAGACTGTCTCTTCTAACCTTTTTTCCTCCTATTTCTCTGATATGGGCATTCCCTGTAGCACACAGCTGTTTTGTGTCTCGTGTTACAGGCAAAGACTGTGTACATGTTTGACTGAACATACACTAACAAATGAATTTATTGTTAATAAAAAACTACAAGATCTTAAGAAATATACAGAGGAATGGAGAAACTACGTAATGACGTTATGGAATGTTAATCAATTCTAGTGGTAATAATTATTATCTGCATTAAGACAAGTATAGTACACTTCAGAAGTGTAAAGCTGGAGAAAAACTGCTATTTTAATTCCATTGACAGTTCTCCCATTTATACAGGGAGATATGCCAAGTTAAGCTTCCTTTTTATTGTTTATTTAACTCGATTAAATTTTATTTTTTACTTGCAGTGACACTGAAACCACAGCTATGAGTCTGGCACATGTAATAGTTGAGGGGTCTCATCCCATTCGATTTTTGTAGAATCTATATTATTTCTAGATTTTACTTTAATCAACACAGCTGAAGAATGTTCGGCCCTGATAGCATAGATAGCCTGAAATTTGGACAGTGTTATGTTTATGGGGCCTTGAGCAAGGAATGCTTTCATACTGTTATTCAAATAAACTAATAAGGATTTGTGAGAGATATTAACGATTCTCTGATACTGATCAACAGATGTTTCGTATCATAATATAATATGATTAATGCAGTATTCATTCTAATCATATTGTGCTGTGATATGTATTATTTTTTCATTAAGAGCCTTTGAGTGCTGAAATTAAAGTGATTATAAAAGAAATAACGTACAAAGATCTAGATCTTATTTAACTTTGTCTTAACCAAAGATTGGCTCTAACACAAAGATATGCTTTTTTGTCATTTATTCATCTTTCAGTCCTTTCCTTTTAAAGGATTTTTGAGAATGTAGCAAAGGTGGTGTATGAGTATGCTATGCAAAATGCTCTCTCCTGAACTACCAGCAAAGAGTCAGACTGGGACAAAATCAAATACTTTTTCTTTTTTTCCTATATACTGAGGAAGAAAATGATTTCCTGCTGAATTGTTGAATCTTTACTTATTAATGTCTGTACAGTTAACAGCCTTTGAATGCGCGTTGTAGCTGGTGGGAGGAGGTTTTCTCAAAGATGAAATGGCATTTCAAAGTTTTCCATTGGGGACTCGTTTGTAAATGCTTGAGGTTGAGTGAACTTGTATTTTTGCAATAAAGTTATTACCAATGCACTCCAGCAGGGGCGCTGCACAAACGCCTACACTCTGTGTCTGAGTTAGTTTTTTTTCTTACAATACAAGTCTATATAAAATGGTATTTTAATGTATACCATTATCAAAATCCTCATATTGACTGATATGAACATTGGGCTAATTTTATAATATAATCTGCATCATGCTCAAGCACTGTGTTTACAGTATAATTTCTACTAAAGAAGGAAAGTATTTAGAGTTGTATGAGGGGTCTTATGATGACCTTCAAGGAAAGCAAGCTCCCGCTTAATTAAATAGGCATAGACTAAAATGTTCAAAAAACATTTGTCATGCTTATCTTTCTTTAGTGCATTTCAAACAGATATACATATGACAAACTGAAACTTATCACACTCATCATACAGTATAGAAATTTTCAAAAAGGCTGGACATTTTCCATCCTCCATATTGGATTGTGACTGTAGAAACAAGATGTACCCAGAACACAACAGACAAACAAAGAAGCTACAATTAAAACATTTTAAAACTACCAGTATAAATGTTTTCTAATACAATGTACATACGTTTAAAAATATCACATTCAAAAATATATCCTATATGTTTTCTTTACATGTTAGCCCATTATAACAGTGGCTTGAAGGGCACCATTATGACAAAAAAGTGCATGTTTTCAAAGTTTTTAATAATAGAAATTCATATATTAAATTGTGCCTATGGTCCCCATAACCCCGGTTGAGAAGCACTGATTAAGAGAGAGAGAAGGGTCATTGCCTATGCTACAGAATGGAAGTGTCCTCGCAGAACCTGAAGTATTCTTGGAACTGCTTTATAAAAACCGATAAGAGGTGATGACCACAACTTCTGATTGTTTAGACAGTTTCCTCCACAAGGTGTCAGTATAGATGGTCTTTAAATATATACATTTTTTTATTAACTCTTCCTTCAACAGTGTTTTTTGTGATGTAAATGTATAAAGAAACGTTCTTAGAAATTGAGTCTAGTGAAGGACACACCTGCAGTCAGTCAGTAGTTTAATAAAGCAATTCTTGTCACCTATTTATGCAGAAGAAAAGACGAAGTCTTCTTTTTTCTACAGGAAAACATTTGCTTTCTTTTGCCAAGAAGTACTCAATGTTTTTCTGCCCTGAAAAGAACTAATTTCTCTTTAGTTCAACTGACAGTGATAAAAAATGAAATATTTGCAGATCCTCAAATAAACTGTTGTTTCACACACCGCAGCATTTCTGGATGTGGCTCAAACAAAGCTTCACATTATTGTGCATGCGTTGCTGTTTTGAGATGCCCTTTACACTGTTGCCTTAGGGAAATAGATGAACCCAAATGTACTTATGTTATTTCGTTTTGAAAGAAGAAAACTGAAATATGAAAGTCTATCTATTTTTTTCAGAGTAAACAATTACAGTATAACAGAGCAGTGGTTCAAAAAATCTCAGATAAGGATCCAGACTAGACAAGACACTAACTTGAGGTCGCAAACCATTTTGACATTTAACGGCAGAATGAGAACATTTATGTCAATAAGAATCAACAAACAACACAAAATTAACCTAATTTTTATAATAATTATCACGTGTGGTCAATATGCAAAGACTACAGATTAGTAGTGGGTCGTTGGTTTTTAAATGACTCTTAAAGCTTTTGTGACTAAACATGTACAACATCATTTATTTCATGAACTGAATGCTTTAGGACGTGACTTTGAGTCAATGACTTGGACAAAAAGACAGAAGAGTGAAGAAAAATCATTAATCGT
Source organism: Enteromius fasciolatus (assembly GCA_032361145.1). Classification (NCBI taxonomy): domain Eukaryota; kingdom Metazoa; phylum Chordata; class Actinopteri; order Cypriniformes; family Cyprinidae; genus Enteromius; species Enteromius fasciolatus. The sequence goes on along the minus strand of JAUMHR010000011.1, from coordinate 2,266,909 downwards.
TTCATGTAATTTGCCTTTGGCTGGTGTCATCATGATTTTTCAATATGGAATATGATCAAAGTTTGAAGAATTTGGCTGTTGAAAATGTCACATTTTAATTTAATTCTGCTCAAAGGAACGAAACGACTTGAATAAAGATTTGTTCATTTTGCTGAACAAGATCCAAGTTAGGAAAATAATTTTCTCATCAAAGCAAGTACATGTCTTTATAGGGGATGGTTGTTCGTTTACATATTTAACAAAATCTGAATTAGGCCTGGTGTTTGAATTCTTTCAGATCATCTGCCTTAAGGCAAAACACTACTGATGAATAAAAACATACATGTACCTAACAGATATACTTTCTACACCTGTTAATCACAGTAGATTTTCTAAAGATTTTAAATTTCCAAATTATTTTGGAATTTGACATTTTCTAATTAAATTACATACCTTTCCAGAAAAAAAAATCTGAACATTGAATCAAAATTGTTCATAAATTTTGAACATGTCCAAAAGTAAAAGGTTTATGGAAACAAAATAAGCCCATAATCTCAAAACTGACCTTTGGATGAAAAAAAGTTTTGCCTTCAAGGGGTCATTACCATTTTTTTGTAGTTTTGTAAGTAGTTATGTAATATGATTTGTAATATGAGTTATGTAATATGATCCTACAATTATAACCCTTCTTTTTACTGCTGATTGGCTACAAGTGTGTTTTTGGAATTTTAGTGCAAAAAAAACACTTAGTGCACCTTTAATCATCTTCATTTATATTTATTCTGTATATGTTTGTGAGGTAGTTGAGGGAGTTATTACATCATATTGGTATTTAAACCAAGTGTGCCATACACACTCTGAACAGTAAAGCCAAAATATTATTCAATCCCTCTTAAAGGGATAGTTCACCCAAAAATGAAAATTTGATGTTTATCTGCTTATCCCCAGGGCATCGAAAATGTAGGGTGACTTTGTTTGTATTCAGTAGCACCAACGAAGATTTTAAACTCTCGTTGTAGTCTGTCAGCCATAAAATGCAAGCCAACCAAACATTTCAAAGCTCTTAAAGTAAAAAAAACAGACAAAATTAAATTAAACCCTACAGCTTGTGACAATACATTGAGGTGTTAAGACACAAAACAAGCGGTCTTTGCAAAAAAGCTAACAGCATTTATATAATTTTTTGCCTCTTATACACAACAATCTGATCTCACAGTTTTCTCTGATTGGCCAGCTGACACAGTGCATTGTGATTGGATGAACCCCATCAGAAATGTAACGCCCTTTAATCACGAATTCAGCTTTCAAAATAAATGTAAAGACAGTTTATAATTTCCTTAGTAGTTTTATAATCGGTTTAAAACTGAAAGGGGAACAGAGTCGTGTGACAGACACAGCACCCGTATGTATTTGCAGTACACAAGCCGTGGTTGACTTCACTTTGCCATGACCCTGTCTCTTTCTCTCACACACACACACAGGACGTGGAATGCGCTGTGAAACCCATTCATTTCTTACGCTGCGTGAGAGCAAAACTCCACATTTGAACATCTGAGTCAAAAGCAAATACTAAAAGTAATAACACATTTACAGTCGCTAATTCAGAAGAACCAGATTGTCAGAGCAAAGAGCAAAAAACTCAAACATCTGGGTTGTGCTTACCTGTTACTACCTGCATCTACTTTCAGAAGGCCAAATAAAGTGCACAGTGTCTCTCTGGCATGGCTGCATCATCACTACTGAAACCACGCCTACTTTCTTTGCATGATAATTTGGACAGCATTATGCAAATAGTACCACATCATGACATAGACATGTGGTGGCGTGTTTTCATGAGGTGTTTTCATCAGCCTTCTCTTTTAGATTGAATCAATCCTTTTGTGGGAGACGGTGAGCTTTGTAACTCTGCAGATCTTATACACTCACAAACAGCTACATACCTCACTAAAGAAATGGAAAAATAGAAATCGCATCATATGACCCCTTTAATTTTAGGATCAGAAAGAAAGTGATGCAAAGACTGTATTTCTACTGCTAATGAAATAGTAATGTTGAGGTAGGCGTTGATCTTCTGTGGAGGCAGTCTTTCAGCAGACTATGACGTGATAATTTGACATTGTTTTAGCAGTTTAGCTTCAATATGAGCAATTTTTAAACTAAGTTTTTAAGGGTGTTTTTATAGTGCAACGGATTCTTACTGTATATATCAAAATGAAGGAAAATTTGGTTCCTTAACTTATGACCTTTCAAAAAACTAGTACCATTGTGAGTCAATTTTGTGTATGTAACTGTTTCTTGTGTCTTCTTGTGAATGAAGGATGTGAGTGTAACTAAATGTGGATGTGTTTAAAGCCAAGTGATGCTGAAGCTGGTGATTCAGCTCTGGATGCGCTCTTGATCCGTCTCCCCTCCTCTCTCTTCCTCATCGCTACATGTGCCACGGCCTCACGTGCGCTCAGCCACAGACGAGTGGGTCTGCTGCCTCAATGAAACACGTCTTGAGTTGCTAAAAATATCCCTCACACAGGAGGAAGGGAGAAATAGAATCCAGAGGGATATTTTTACTCTCTTTGACTGACTATGAATCGTGACTTCTTTGGCCCACTGGTTCTTTGAGCTTTTCATTATTTATCTGTTTGTTTGTATCTCACAGCAGGTTTATTCGCAGGAAATTGTACCATAAGGGGCGGATGAGGAGGTTTGCATGCTAAATAGTGGCAAAGACACCTATATTCTTCCTCTTCCTCTGCACGCTCTCACAGAAAATCCCACAGGCTTCACCTTTGGTCAGCTAAAGAGATTTTCTCAGCTGAGTCACAATCAGGTTCTATGGCTTGTCAAGGATGAACCAGGTAACTAAAACTTTACCGTAGAGTACAACCGAATAAGGATGCACAACTCCTTTGTGAAGTTTTTGTGGAAACTACTTTTCAAAATGTATATAGATTGAATAATTGTAGTAGGACATTAAGCGTAATCCTGTATTGTTACACGTATGTTCTTCCACCTAAAAGATCAGTTCATTATTTACTCTCCCTCATGTTGTTCCAAACCCCTTTGATTTGATTTTACTTAAAAGAAGATGTGTCTCTTTTTTGTCTTAAAATGGAAGTCTATTATAAACAAATCTATTTGTTGCCAACATTTATTAAAATATATTCTTCACGTGTTTTAAAATCAGTCAGTGCAAGTTTCTTTCAGTTGAAACAGCGCAGATTTACATTTAATCTAGGACTAGGCTTAAGCCTTGTCTGTGAAACCGGGGTGAGATTCCCAATTTAATTTTTAATCTGGATAATTGGTGAAGATGATCAGATTGAAGCTCTTTAAGACCTTCCTGCAGCTCATTTACTACTGTCATTAAAAGCAAAAGGGGAACACTTTTTTCCTTATTGTCTAAACTGGAATAGACTAGTGTGTGACTGCAGTCACATCTTCCTACACAAGTGTGTCAGCAAACGTATACTTTGGTTTTGACGCATAACCTTTAAAACTTTGCTACATTTGTGGACTAGCTAATTAGTATAACAAAAAAAAGCATGGAGAAAATCTCTACAATTTGCATGTACTAAGCTAATTATGAAATTTACATCACTCACACTGTAAGTATAACCTTGCTTTGTGGAAAAATATACTTTAGGCTTAAGCATTCTAAGCACGTCAACTGTGTTCAATCGGACTGCAAAATAAAAGCATTTTCATTAGTGGTGTCAGAGTTTTGAACCACGGTGTACATGAAGTCCATCATTACAGGTAGACTAAATGGTCATCCAAAATTATATTTATCTCACAAGACTTCTGGAAATATAGTTGCTCAGGCAGGTGAATGCGATCTGTATGATTAGTTTATGTTAATGAGTTTTCCTGAGGCATACTAAGCCTTCCATGAAAATGCATTAATTTGCTGCGTTCACTCAGGACACATTCATTGGTTCAGAAAACATGAAAACACTAGATACCATGCTCTAATTGTCAGCCACCTATTAAGATATTAGTCCAGTGTTGGTAATAAAGTGAATGTCTGTTGGTAGAGTCCTGCAAAGCAATGTGCGTTACTCAAAAGCCAGACAGGACAGACAAATTCTCTCATGACTGCAAAGCAATTGTGTTGCTTGGCAACAGCTGCAGCCGGGCTATCACCTAGTGAAATGTCAAGTAAAAAGGGACAATGCAAAGCAATAACAGCAACAACTTAAATAAGCTAAATTTCATAACACTTGTTTGTGTCTAATTGTAAGTTTAGGAAATCTGAGACTTGCTTTGGTGAGTTTCATTTTAAACCCTACAAGGTAAGGTTCAAGCTTTAGAAAATCTTTAATAACAATCCTCCTATTCTCATTAGCATATGCCCCCACCTCCATCAGGTGGTGCTGTAGTCACACCCCTTAACAGAACATGTGAGGCTCAGATTGACTTCTCTCAGCAGTCATGCTTTTTAAAGTGCTTAGTCAAAACTCAGTGGAATTATGAAATATCTTTCCTGGTACGGCTAATAAAATCTCTGTCTATGCCTTTCACACTCACAGCTCTACAAGCCTTGAGCTCTGTAACAGTTGATGAGCATTAGCATGAGTGTGCTCTCTCCAGACCAGAGTAAATCTGAGGCAGTGTGCATTCAAGAGACAATTATTCCCATGAGGTGACAGATCTATACATAGAAACAATGCTCTAGGGGAAATGAAGCACACGAATTATACTATCCAGAAAGATAGCCGTCGGGATAATGCAGAAAACAGTCTGAAATAAAAATCTAAATCTAAAAGCCTGGTTATGTCTCAGAGCAAAAAGAAAAAGTAACTGCAATGTCTGTAATACTTTGAAACATCTTGCCAAATAATGACTACATCTCCCACACTGGTGACCTTATATTGCAATATTATTTACTGTAATATCTCAGTTTCCCCTTCACAGAGAGTTTGATTGACAGGTGATCTGACCAATAATAATGCAAAATCGAAACCAGACAGCAGAGTAGATAAACATTGGTGGACTTTAAATTGAAGAATGGTGTGTTTTGGCATCTTTTCAGAGTTGAAACAACGCCTTCTGATGTTCATTCATGTTTATTTTATGCTATATATTAATGAGGGAAAGATGATTGGTTCTTAATCTGAGGCTTTATTGTTTTAATTTATTTTACAAAATGGCAATCATTTAAGGCTAAGACTATATTTCATACCTAAATTAAACTTAGTCTTGTCTCACAGTATGTTGTTAGTTTTCTCTTTTCTCTGTGATGTTTTATGCTGCATGAGAACATGGTTTTTGGCATGAAAGTGGATGGCTTGTCGGACATAGCAACAGTAAAGGGGGGCAGGTCATTGCGAAGGGTCAACTGCCTTTTTTTTTTACTTCTCACAATTACCTTTTGGTTTACCCTGATACAAAAATGCGCGTCCATTTAGTATTTCTAAATTGTTAGCTGTTTGCGCTGCACCAATTGTTGCATGACTATAGAGCTATAGAAAGCAGATGGACTCTTTCAAAATGCTCTTGTGGTACTTTGATGTTTTGATCGACATAACACAAAAAGCTAACATGGTAATTTTAGGCAATTTAGAAATCCTGGGCATAATGTGTCTGGTCACCTTTGTATTTCTTGAGAATGAAATTGTTTTCATATTTGTTGAAGTCTTTTACTGTAACAATGTTACTTTTGCAGTAAATGCCTCAACTGAACTGAGAGTCACATTGACCTTACAAAGTTCAAAATTCCTAATTTTCCAGTGACCCTGATTGTTAGTTAATTAAGTTGAGCATTATGTATGTAAGCCTGTAGGCTATGAGCTCATGATTGCCAATGAAAGTGATTGGAGATTGGAAGGGAGGGTGGCCTGACTATTGACAGCGTCTGCTAGAGAACTGTCAATATTCTGCCTGTTAAGGCATCATTTCTATGGTCCTAGAATCATATACAGCCCATCTGCTTTCTGACAGTTTATTTAAGGTGGTTTAAGATGCCATCTTGAGCTTTTTAAAGGAATTAGATGAACTGTCCTTAGACTTTCTATAGGTGCCACTACACACACCTCAATCAGCAATTAGTGTCTAGAAAGGTTGCCCTCATGTTAGTTCACTGCTGAGATGCCTGAACCATGAAAGACAGATCACAGTCTGCCTGCTTTCTTTTGGTTCTTATAGGATGCTTTTGTAAAACTAATCTTTAAGTTTAATGCATCATACATATTAAGGGCAAGTGAACCTGTATTTGATCTGTATCTAGTCACCAGGAGAGATCATATTAGATATTTAACTGTAAAAAACTGTAAAACTGTATTTCTCCACAATAAATGAGAATAACAAAGTCCTTAACGACTACTCTAGAGAGATTTTCTTTTAATTCATATTAAACCTTAGAACAGTAATTAACAAGACATCTGTAACTAGCAACTAAAGTTTTTTTTTGCAGTCAATTCCAAACATTGGTTATCAGTCTGCAGCTTCATCTAACTGTTTAAGCAAGGTACAAGTAGCTATTTTACTTGATCGTAATAACTGTGCTGTTTGGTTTGGCATCTGACAATCTTTGACGTTTGATAAGATGCTAGAGTAATTTCTTTTCTTATTAGTTTCACTTTAGAAGTGATAAGGTATTAAGGCTTAAGTTAAGTTAAGTCTATTTTCAAAGAGTTATATATATATAAGTGCTGTTAAATTGATTAATTGCATCCAAAAAAAATAGATTGTGTTTACTTAATAGATGTGTGTACTGTGTATATTTATAAATATATTGCATATATTTCAGAAAGGTATGTATATATTGTATGTATATGTATATGTATATATATCAAAACATGCAAATATGTTTTTACATTTACATAATAAATACACAGTATACAGACATATATTACGTAAACACAAACTTTTAGTTTGGATAATTGTGAAATAATTGCGATTAATCAATTTGACACCACTAATATATATTGTGCCAGTTATTTTTGTGCAGGACTTAATTGAATATGCAATAAGAAGAAGGAGTTTCCTTTTCAGATGCAAAACAAATTTGGGGAGGAAATTGTTCAAATGAATCACACAATTAATTTGTTAACATTTGCGCTTGTCAAATTACTGGCCATTATTTAACGCCGAAAAAGCATCTTAAACTTAAACTATGAGATGATGTATCACAATTCTGGCTTTTTCCCTGTTCCCTGACTGTTGTTGCTATACTGTACATTATCAGGAAATAAAATTTCCTTGTATTGGTCGATATGCAAATGAGATTTTGCATCTGTGTTCTTTTATTTGTGCTTTATTTGTAAATCACATTAAGAAATTTCACACCCATCTGTGCTGTTTTGCAATTGCATTCTTGTGCTAATTAGTAAATCTGAACGTCTAGGTTACTGTCGTAACCCACGTTCCCTGAAGGAGGGAACGGAGACGTTACATATGGGATCTCGCATGAGA
>JAUMHR010000011.1:2242966-2259420 GCA_032361145.1 Enteromius fasciolatus | reverse complement strand
TAAATAATCATACAATGCGATTTCCAGGTTTTTCTTTTTAGATTCTGTCTCTCACAGGGACAAATGCTCCTATGCTGAAAATTATAGACCCCTCCATGATTTCTAAGTAGCTTGCAAAATCACAGGGTGATCAAATACTTATTGACCTCACCTTATATGAAGCGCCTTGAAAAGCAAAAATCTGATGACTTGACTTCTCCCAAACTGGTCCTGTAAATTTTGTATCCTAGATTTTCCATGTAGTCTCAGATCACTGGATTCAACTTCACAATGGAGGTTTCTGTTCCTTTGCACCTGCTTTTTAACAAACATTCTCTTCTGCATTCTCTAACATCAAAACGTCATAAAACCAGTAAAAAAAATATTTAAAAAATGATTCCAGAGAAAAAAGCCTACAGCTTTGACTCGTTGTAGCACGTACATTTTTTGGCTGCTTCCTTTGTGAGTCACGCAACCCTGTATTCACCCAAACAATAAATCACCATCAGTGAAAGCTTGTATTTCCAGGAGCATTGTGAGTGATGCCATGCCCTGTTTACAGTACAAGCACTACTTCTGATGGGATTCTCATTAAACCTCTTATTTTGTCAGTTTAATGAATTTATAACTTCAGCTTTGAATACCACCTTCCAGGCACGAGAAGAGAAATATAAATATGAAACGAAAGAGAATGCCAGAGAGGCGGATGAGTTTGAGTGGGTGTTCCTCATCCAATGCGGTGGGGGGGGGTGAAAAATGCTAAACACCGGAGCCTATAAGTACACACACCTCTGATGCACACACAGTTCTTGACTGACATCAGACACGTAAACATGAACTTCATGAAGGGAGCAACGGATGGGCAGGTGGACAAGATTATTGATCAAGCCGGTAAGTTCAATTTGTTTGCTCAATGCATTTATGCACAGTATTTGAAAATTAAACACCTGGAATTGATGCCTGAAAATGAATCCCTTTAAAACGAATTGCAGATGCTTGTAATTTTTGTAATTTATTTTACTTGAAACATCGACAAGATCATTAACTTTCTTGAATGTTACATCAGCTGTTGTGGCCAAAGAGAAAGTTGGAGAAATGATTGGATCGGACAAGAAAAAGGCAGGAGGAGCAAAAGGCCAGAAAGAGGGTGGAGGTAATATTTTAGATAGGAGACTTCATTATAAAGAAATATACTTATTTATTCCACTGTCATATTCACCCAGTTTGATACCCTCTGATCAACACATTCTGTCTATAGGCATTGGCAATGCTTTGAGCGGCGCAATTGGCAAAACTGCTTCAGACGCTGCAGCAAAAAGTGCCGCTGATCAGGCTATGGACATTGGGAAGAACCTGTTCAAATGAGCCTGCATACTTTGAACATGAACTTTCTTCTATCGTCACTGGATTCTAACCTGGACCCAATAATCTTGCAGTTTTAACATTTTAAAGACATTCCGGCAGCACTGAATGCTTGTGTATGCATCTTGAAAAAGGCAATGCCTGTACTGTTTTCTACACCTTTTAAAAAAAAAAAAAAGTAATTTCAATGCTATTTCTGTTATAAACAAAACCAATAAAATCGATGCTTAACATGATGAAATTAAAGAACTAAATAGCTGTTGTTTAGTGAGATACAAGGCAAATATCTGAATGTTTGAAATGATTTCTGTAATAATTGACAAACATGCTGTCATGATTTAAGATTCAACACAGAATTAATAAAATACATTACTAATACTGGTGTTTGTGCTGCTGTTATCCGACCAAAATGATATATATTCCTTGTGGTTTTCCTTTGGCTAGCTGAAGAGACATTTTAATGATTATAATAAAAACCCTGAACATTGTGTGTTCAAGTCAAGTCAGAGATCATGAGATTAAACACTAACTGCGACGAAGTTTACAAAGAGGATACAGTTTTGGGTTTTTTTTTGAGCCACAAATTTGTGGGAAATAAATTATTGGTAGCACTTTATTTCAATAGTCCACTTAGACATTCTTCTGACAGTAACTTTGCAACTACATGCCAATTTAGTAGACCGTCTGTTTAATAACACACAACATACTGACTATAAGAAGCATAAGTCAACTTATTCTAACCCGAACAGTCCACTCAGAGAGTTAGTAAGCGTGTAGCTGCCAATGAATGACAATTAGTTGCCATGTAGTTACAAAGGTTGAAGTTTAAACTGCACATTAACTGAAGTGATTTCTTCACTAACAAAAAATAGTTTGAAAGTTTTGATACTATTTTTACATATATTATTGCTTTTTAGAAGTTAAAATCATAAAATAAAAAACGGCACACACAGTCCAAAAGTAGTTACATTATTTTAAATTCAACCTTATTTTCACTCGATTACCAATATTTATTGACAATCCAAATGACACGACAGTAAGGGGAATATGATTTGCAGGGATGGTACAAAAAATTGTATTTTTGTGATGCTGAGAGAAAGAAAAATAACCCAACAGAAAATCAATTATGATCATGTGTTTTATTCTCAACAAAAAGGCAATATAAATTTCCAAAACATAGTTCCAGATATGGGTGCAGATAAGCTTGGCGAACAACTTCCAGCTCTCATTCAAGCGCGAGTGCCCCGGGTCCTCTAGGTTTAACAACTAGCAGATCTCTAAAAGTTATGGGGTGTGAACTGCCTCGGATACAAAAAAAACATCTGTATCTAAATGTACTGCACACTGTCAGCTAGAACTTCATTACACCTCTAGGTCAAAACACTGAGATGAGGCAAATCATGGCTGGGTTTCCCTTTGTGTGACGCACTACATGCACTATAGTGACAGAAAAGTATAAAACTCACAGCTCACAGGGGTAAGGCATCTTGATTACCATAGCAACAACCATGTTCAAATGGTTTGCGAGAACGAACATAATATTTCATGGCGAGAAGAGGCCAGGGCCAACATGACAAATCAACAAACAGTGTACTACAGCTGCATTCGAAGAGGACCACGTTAGTTTACCACAGATCAATACAAAAATCAGGGACAAAATAAACAAGTTACAACAAGACACTCTTGAGAAACCTGATTATCGGCGCCATCACATACAGCAAAGCAGTGAAAACTGCAGCCTCAGAACAGACTGAACTGCTTTACAGCTCTCAAACTCATGAGGATGGAGATTCTGGAATATGACAGCATAAGGGTGTTTTAATAGAGGGTTAGGATGATGTAAACTCTGATATGTTATAAAGGTTGTGAAGGGGAATCAAGAGGTCGATGGACGGTTTTTTCTTCTTTTTGTTTGGGTCATTTATGTAAAGGTCAGGCCAGCCTCATTGTACACCTTGAAGACCTTCTCGATGGCGTTGACGTAAGCTGCCGTCCTCAAATCCAAGCCAAGGTTGTACTTGTTTGCTGTGCGCATAATTTGCTGCAAAGGGAAAATATTGCCATATGAATACAGGTTTGACAACATTAAAACTCTTTTACAAAGCACGGAGAAAAAACACAAACAATAATGACACCTGTGCAATGGGTGAGGTTTTCTTTGCATAGCGTTCAAACCACACTAGACTCAATTCTGCCTGAAGCGAGGGCTGAATGTTGTGGAGGAGTTAAAATTATCTTCCAACTGTTTTGTGACAACACAACGCTGTTATCAAACAGCTGAGGTGGAGTCAAGGGCGGTTCCTGCTCTACCTGGTGTTGTTTTACAGATGGTGTGACTGAATGCCACAGTATATGGCTGTCAGCCTTAACATGCTAATCTTTTCAATGATATTACAGGAACTTACCCTGGCCGACCTCTCCATGGTGTAGGCAAGACCAGAGTGCACAATGTCCTTCTCTGAGGCACCCTGTATGACAAACACATCACAACAAAGCAGAAGCATGTGAAAAAGTGATTTTTAAATCAAACGGTTACAATAAACAAATTAAACACGTAAATAAAATGAAATAAACGGTAACACTTTACCATTAGGTTAGTTAACTACATTAGTTAAACTAAAAATGAACAATACTTCTACAGCATTTATTAATCTTAGTTAATGTTAATTCAGCACAAGTTGTGTTTGTTAACATTAGTTAATTCACTGTGAACTAACATGAATAAATAATGAACAACTGTATTTTCATTAACTAACATTAACAAAGATTAATAAACAGTAGTGCTGTCAAACAATACACACACATACAGTATATCTATTTTTTTCTAGCTGACTACATATACACTAAATATATTCATATATTTTATATTATATAAATATGTTTAACATATAAACATAACATATATTTTTTATATATACACACCTGTATGTGTTTGCATTTATATATACAATAAATATACACAATATACACACATTTATTATGTAAACAAAAACTTTTATTTTGGATTAAAGAAATGGCGATTAATCATTTGACGGCATTAATAAATAGTGTAAGATATTAATTGTTTGTTCATGTTAGTTAATATGTGAACTAATGTTAACAAATGACACCATATCGTAAAGTGTTACCAAATAAAAATATATAACAGAAAAAAGTCAATGTCTGAAAAAAAAAAAAAAATCGAAATCTTCTCTAATTTCATTGGTGTAGTAAACATCTGGGGCATCGATACCACTTAACAGTGAAAATGTGAGCTTAGTTTGATGATTGAAATTGTTTTGTGTAAGAATACACTAAAGAATAACAGTATGGATGAATAAATACACAGAAAAGAATTAAACACACACACAAAGGCATACAAGACACTTACAGCTACACGAGCCTGGAAGTCAGCAGTGGGGACAATTGGGATTGGGCCACCCTGCTTTCCAAACTTCCTTTCAAGACTCTCTTGCACAGACACTGGACAAAAGAAAAAAAAACAGGTTGATCAATTATTCTAATCCAATACAATTATGTTTTTCAAAATTCCATTCTTTCCAGACTCAAATGTCCAAAATCACACCATATTTAACAATGGCTTATACAGCATTACTTCCAGCTTTTAGGGGGACTATTCACATGCACATGTTCTTTCTTTTTGCATTCTTACGTATTACAATTTGTAGTTTTAAATAACCTATTTCCTTTGTGTGTCACTGCCAAATTACTATGAATAAAATGAGGAGCAAGGATGCCTATGAAATTATACAGATTTGTTGAAAGGGACCACAAATTGGTACCATTGGTAAACTAATGATATCAGTCATATCACTTTCACTTTCATTCTGTCACACATCTCTTCAAAAGCAGCTTCAATACTCTGGCTTCCATCCCATCTAATAATGGCAAACGACATTAACGGAGCATTTCTTAAAGGGCCAGCAGGCTTTGTAAATTGGGTGGTAATTAAATTTGATTAACCAAAGAGAATATGTGCCATGTGACGAAGTACATATAGCACACAAGAGTAGGGGTGGTTTGTGTCACACCCTACTGGTCACAGCTCTGCATCAGGCCTGCCCGAATGCTAAGAATAAGTGCCAATAGGGAGGGAGTGATGAAAGAAAGGGAATCAAGAAAAACGAGATCAGAGAACATTCTAAAGAGATAAAGATGACTGCTGGCAGACAATAGCTTTGAATAATGTAATGATGCAAGTCCTCTGAGCTCATGCTGCTGCTCTTTGAGTGGTTGGAGGAAGTTTAAACACATACTCAGCAGGTGGTAGTTGGAGTCCCTCTCATACTTGAAGGTCAGACGACCGTAGCTGACGTGGTTCAGGTTCTTCAGCCACTCAAAGTAAGAGACTGTTACACCCCCAGCGTTCAGGTACATGTCCTGCACATCAACATATGAATCATTTTTCTTATTTCTACTTTCCTGAAGCATGACAAAGTTTGAGAGAATGTTGTTCTCTTACTGGAATGACCATGACGTTCCTCTCTAAGAAGATTTTGTCAGCATCTGGTGTAGTGGGACCATTAGCGCCTTCAGCAATAATCTGAAGCGATAAAAAGGATATGTTTAGCACTAGTGAAGAGCATTTAAGCATTATTAGCACACCTTGACGACGTCGTTGGTGTCAGACCTTAGCTTTGACATTCTGAGCGTTCTTCCTGGTCAGCTGTTTCTCACCAGCTGCAGGGATGAGGATGTCACACTGAGCTTCCAGAATGTTCCCCTCGTATGGCTGAGAGTTGGGGAAGCCTACAATGGTGCCATGTTGCTAAAGAGAAAGCAGACACGTCTTTAGAGTTGAAGTAAAGAAAGACGGGCAAAAAAGTGACTGTAAATGGACTCTTAACTGACCAGTTTGTAGTCCTCCAGCTCTTTGGGGTCCATGCCGTTGGGGTTCCAGATGCTGCCATCGATTTCAGCTATTCCCACACACTTGGCACCATAACGGTGGAGGTAACGCATGGAATGCAGACCCACATTACCAAAACCCTGCATGATAGGATAAGAAACTGGAATAAGTTGTGGCAAAAACACAATCCTGTTTTTTTTTGTGGCACTGGCACCCCCGTGTGGTTCAATTTAGCATAGACAAGCTATCAAACAGCTGAAAACAAGCATCTTTGTCATAATTACAGCAAGAAAAAAATGGAAATTGTGTATACTGGGAAACTTATTTTTGGCAGGATGTCATTTGCATGTCGAAAGGGGAAATGCATATGGCTGCTCACATCACAGAAGGAACTCGGTTCAACAGAATTATGTAATGCACTCCTCTACAGAGGCTTTGTTTGATACTAATGACTAGGCTATCTCTTCTCTGCGCAGCTCTAAATCCATAACACGTGACAACATCTTCTCTTGTCTCTTCGTTACACATGGCAGTAAATCTTTAGTAGAAAAAAAGTAATTTCTGAGGCAGTAATCCCAGAGCAACAGTGGATGGGAATCTCTTCCCTCTGTAGTCTGGGCTGCACTGATTGATTTTAAGAGTTTCGAGCACACTGTGATTAAGACTGAAATTCATTAGAACCCTGCAACAAAACAACTCAATTTTAATCCTAGAGAATAGGGTTGCTGGTTCATGGTAAAGTCAACAGATTTCACAGCTATAAAGCAGAAGCGTTATTTGCAGTGGGATTCTAACAAGCACGTGATTTCAAGGAATTGAGACGTACTAGATGCTGACATATGGTTAACTCTTCCTTTTCGTGGTAGCTATATAATATTTAGTCAGCATACCATACTGTTACTTGGATATTTCAGGCCAAAATGCAAAGTCTGCAATCTTTCACTCACCCTCATTTAGTTACAAACCGGTATGACTTTATGTGCCTCAAGAACAGCATATGTTTTGTATAAAATTGACAATGCTTCTTTCCATAAAATTAAACCATGTTTTAAACAGTGACCACCATGCTCCAAAAATTACAAAGTAGTCCATATGACTTACTAAGACAATATTATAGCTTTTTCTTTTAGTTCAAACATTTCTGGTCACAATAAGCATAAAATGAGCAGCATGCACATTCTGCTAAACATCTCTATTTGAGTTACTTTTCTCTATCAGTGAAGTTTTATTGGGCTAATCATTCAAATACAGTGAGAAAACTAGTTAAACTGAATTTCAACTGTTCAAAGGGTCATTTATACCTGAATAATAAAGGTTTTATCAGCAAATCCAGGGGTCAGGCCCAGTTTGCTCATGTAGGAGGCTTCATTGATGAAATTCTCAATGCCATGAAAGACTCCACGACCAGTGGCTGAGATTCTGCCATGGATACCACCCTGACTAATGGGTTTACCTGTCACACAGGCGTGGGCATTGATATCCTATGAGAGAAAGAGACACACACACACAAACAAACAAAGAAGGAAAATGGGAGAGTAAATGTATTATTCCTTTCAATCAGAGCAACACACATAAAAACAAAATTGCAACAGGATTAATACAGATAACTACTGTAATTACTAGTAATCTACTATAGTTAACTACTGTAAAACTAACATTTTTTGAGTCCCACTTTATAATTAGGTGGCCTTAACTACTATACATACATACGGTACATACATTTAAATTAATAAATTAGTACAATGCACTTTTTGTGTTCATTCGCGTTTTTTACATTATACTTATCTTTTTTAAATATTTCTGTAATTACATTTAGACTACACTGTTGACCCATCCCTTACACCTTAACCCACCCTTAAACTAACCTATACCACCAAATCTGTCCATTACCTTACCTGTATCCCACCACAATAGCAGCAAAAATGTGATTTAATACAATGAACACAATAAGTACATTGTACTTATTCTTTGATGCAAGCACATAGTAGTTAAGGCCTCCTAATATAAAGTATGACCCATTTAGTCAGCTAGTCACCATAGCATTTCTTTTAGAATGTGCTAAAACTATTAAAAAAAACGAATCTAAACAATAATAGTATAGTAAAAAAAAACAAAAAACAATGTATATCTTTGACTTAATGCGGAATGATTAATGAAACTGAATGCCACGGAAAACTTTCAGTTCCAGTTTTTTTTAAATGAAACCAGTTCTGAATAAAAACCAGTGCTTGGTTCTCAACTCAACACTTCAGCCAACACTGGTTGTCTGTTTCTCTTCCAAAAACACAAGCACCAGTCAGGGCTGTTCAGGGAGTGGGATGAGGACAACATGTTATACACTAACAACCACAGCTCTTGAATTGGCGTGAAGGGGTCTTGTGCCATAAATGTATGTGAGAGGGGTCACACAGCAAGCGCAGCTACTGCTACTACTATAGCCCTATTTATGTCACTGAATGAGGAAACGCCATCGAGACAGCAGACCTGTGCTCCACTCACAGATGCAACACAACAGCCTGTGGCCAGGGTAGAGGTGAATGCAAGGGACAGACATCTCAATAACATACTATATGCATTGTAGTAACCTTGTAAACCTCCAAACAAGTGTACAGCCATATATATAAAAATATACACACGTAGTGTGCATCATAATCAAACATCTGCTGGGCTAAGAAGAGAAATCCAAGTGTTTCATTACTGCTGAAAATTTCAATCTAAATGATTTGCATGTCTGATAAATCTAAACTTATGCAACGCTTCCCTCGACTGCTGTAGTGCACATGCAAATCTGCCGATACTGCAGTATTAATAAAGAGTATAAACCTCAACTATATTCCAATCCACTGATTCCATTAATCATTAACTGTTCTCATGTATAACAGCGGCAGAGTTTCCCTTGTGTCTGAAAAACATCACCGCTTGGCTAATAAATGTTTTTAATTAATCAGTGACATTCGATACTTGATTTTAGGGGTTGGGGGAAATGAATGATAATAGTGATTTGGGGAACTGTGTGCGAACAACAATCTGGTCATTGGAGGTAGCGTCTTCCCTCATAAGAGGATCCACAAAAACACCTGGGTATCACCGGATGGTATAACAGAATCAAATTGACCATATCTGCATTAGCAAGAAGTTTAGAAGATTTCTCCAAGATGTTAAAGTTCAAAGAGGAGCTGATGTGGGGTCCGACCACCATTGTGGTTAAGCTAAAAAGGAACTGGATGGAAACAACACCATGTAGAGTGAAGTATGATGTCAGCCGCTTGAAGATTTACGAGTCAGAGACGAGTTTAGACTACAATTAAAACATAAGTTTGAAGAGCTACAAGAACTGCTCAATGATGATGAAAGAAACAGTGTACAGGCCAAGGAACAAGGAAACATCATCACAAAGAGTGGATCACAGCTGAAACCATGGGTAAGATAGAAGAGAGAAAAAGGAAGAAAGTGGCAATAAACAACAGCAGGACTAGGGCAACAAAAACCAATGCCCAAGTGGAAAAAGAGCATTAGGAAGGACAAGAGAGGCTACATTAGATGAACTCACAGCTGAAGCAGAACAGACAGCACAGCGGCAACATGAAAGGCCATTACAGAACAAACAAAGCAGATGGATAGATGGTCTGAACACCAAGATCTGACTGTTTAACTCTAACGTAAAGACAGTACTACTGTACAGAGCGGAAACTTGGAGGACAACCAAAGACACAAAAAGTAAAATCCAGATCTCCATCAATAGCTGTCTTAGAAGGATTCTCCTCATTCGCTGGCCGGACACCATCAGAAAGACCACCCTATGGGAAAGGACCCACCAGCTCCCAATAGAGGAAGAAATCCGGAAGAGACGTTGGGGTTGGATAGGACCCCAACTGACTTCTTCATTAAAATAAATAAGCAAAATTTGGCGTGCTGTCCGGGGAGCGAGCCAGGAGCTCGGCGGACCCCGAGCCCTGCTGATAGTAACCCTAGCGAGGGCAGATCTCAGAGCGAGGCTCGGTCCCGATCGCCCCCTTAAAGGTGCAAAGGAAAAGGAGGAGAAGGGGAGGAAGGCGGGATCATGCGTAACTAGATACAAGAAGAGTGAGACAATGGTATTTATGCCGAGGCGGATAAATGAAATTAGGAATAATTATTAGGCTAGTGGGCGATAATACTAATGAGTGCCAATGGGTACCGGTTTCCAGAAAGTATGTTAAAACATCCCTTATTTTTTTGTAAAAAAATGTAATCGATTAAAATCAAGAAATCAATATTTTTACCCAGCCCTATTGTGAAGTAATTACTTATCATAATTTTAATGAGCAACATTTTTACATGCCAGAACTAATTGACAAAGTACTTGGATTTGATTGGACTCTTGCCTTCTCCACAGCCTGACTAGGCAAAAACCTATCATCCAAAGGAAGATTCTTTCAGGATCAGTAAAGCTGGATATTGTTTAACACAGTCATTACCCTCCCACTTAAAAACATATAAAACGAATAAAACATGACCATCCTTTTGTTGCCATGGTGACAGTGCTAGTACTGCATTACAGGATTATGTAACTATAATAAGAGCCCTCTAGGAGAAATGACCCTGACCACAAGAACCACAGCAAATGCACTGTAAGAAGATCTGTATAATCATTCGGCCATGTTTGTAATTTCAGGCAGTCTCTTTCCACTATATGGATTTCTTCATGCATAAATGACCCTGCTTTCTTCTCATTCTGTGTAAGTTGAAGCTGCCATCCAAAATAAAGGAAAAACAAACAGAAAGGAAAAACACTTTTAAATATGTATATAACAAGACAACAATCCTGTGGCTATTGTCCGTGTAAATAAAGTCATGACCTTTCCATTTATTAAGGCACAAAGGTAAACATTTCTCAGTCTGTCATATAGATAGCATAACACTATCAGAGATAGACAAACAAAGGGTGTAAGGTTGCTGATAAAGATGATGATGAAAGATCTACTTCTTACTGAAGACGCTAATCTTGTATTGTATCTCTTATTGCTCAAATATCCTTTATCGTACATGGTTTTAACCTTTCTGTTTTGTTAAAAGAAGCTAGGCATGTTAATATACAAGCGATAAAAGACCTCAGTGGGAGTTTTATGGGCATGGTTAATAATTGAATAAAGTAGAAGGCTGCTTACAGTGTGGGCAATAGTGTTAGCATAGGTGTCAGCGATCCAGGACATTTCCCTCTCACCAGTGCTCATGTCAGGGGCAGGTACATCAATGCCAGGTCCTGAATGGAAAGAAGAGGTGAGGGAGAGGGGGGGGAAAAAAGAATTTTTTTTTACAGCTTTAGATGTGTTATGAAAGCAGACAGTGGCCATGTGACCAGACACAGCGACCACTCAGGTTTTGCATCGGTTATCATGAACTATGCTGGGTGTTCTTTAATATGAATGCTTGATTGCACATCTCAGGTCTTTTAATAAGCAATGCAACAAATGACCTGAGTAGGCAGCTTGTGTTGGTTTAACAGAGAGATGGAGTTTCAGTGCCCGCTCTGACGCTGTGAGAACACGCTGCCCTTCCCCCAAAACCAGTGCCAGCTGCTTTGGCCATGAAAACAGGGAAGGCATCCAGATAAACAGCTATGCAGACAGCCTCGCACCCTGAATACATTTCCAAAAACAGCTCCAAAGGGGGCAGGGAAGCACACAGCGGGAGTTATTTTTGACAGCTCCAAGGTATTGAAACTCTTCCGGGTTAAAAGTGCATGGAAGCAAATTAATAATTATTTACAAAGGATTTCTTGATATCTCCAGAATTTTTGCACTTTTTCTTGTTTTTAAAAGACGACTCTTATGTGCACCAGTCCTGCATTTATCTGATTAAAAATGCATTAAATCGAAAAAGACAGAAATCATTCTAATACGCTAATATAAGAAGCATTTCTTATTTTTATCAGTGCTAAAAACAGTTGTACTTGTTAATATTTTTGTGTAGATATTTTTTCAGGATTCTTTGATGAATATAAACTTTGTAATATTATATATTATATAATGGCCAATTACTCTTTAGATAAATCTAAAGTATCTCTGCAAGATGCTTACTAACTCCAAACTTTTGGATTGTGATGTATACTTTTATTTTGTGATGTATAGTTTTATTTTCTTGGAAGTCATGATGCAGAAGTCATGTGTGGTAAAACAGCATGGTCAAAAATCACAAAAGAATTAATAAACTCACCAATGAATCCCTTTTTGGCCAGCTCAATGGTGAATCGTCTTGTGATTTTTTCCAACTCATTATCCTGAACAGCACACACAAAAATATTTATCAAAATATAAATAAAAACATTCTCAATTTATATAGAACTTTTTCCCCCTTACGACAACCATACCATAAAAGCAAAACAAAACAGAAACTCTGTGCATGTCTGGTTTTAAAAGACTGCTCTGAAAGCATTTCCATTTCCCTAAACTCTTTTATCAGTGAAACTGAGTGAAGAACTAAGAAATTCCTTTAAAATGTTGCCAGATATATAATGGAACTTTAAAAGCAGTTGATAAAAAAAAAAAAAACAAGATAAAAGGTCAAAAACAGAAAGAAAGAGAAACATTCTCTTCAGTAAGTTTCAGAAAGGTTCCATAGACATCCTGAACTGAACTTCATCCAATCAGCGAGCAACGGCTATTTTAAAGAGAAAGGAGGACTATGGTATGAAATGCGTTTCCGCTTCATTGAGCCCATGAAAAATGAAAACAAAGGCCAAAGACATGATACTTACAGAGTAATTCTTGGGGTTGATTTTCACTCCAGCTTTAGCTCCACCAAATGGCACATCTAGAAGAAGATAAATTAGGTGTAATCCACAAGGATAAACCATTTTCTGAAATCTTACATAACTCCATGACCTAAAAACAATGCATTTGTGTGTAAGAGAGATCTAATGCATAATTCAGCAAAGCTTACCCACTACAGCACACTTATACGTCATCAAGGAGGCCAAAGCTTTAACCTCATCCACTGACACATCCATGCTGTATCGGATACCTATAAAGGAAATGCAAAAGGGACCATGAAACTGGGTTCAGTCCCTGTCAGCTGGTTACCAAAAATTCAAACTTAAAAGAATTTTTAAACACCAATATCATACACAATGGGCTTAAACAAAAAAACACTTTAAAGCTATATAGTCTTTTCTCTCTTTTTTTTCAGACTTCATGAATCATTTGCCTCACTTTTTGCGCATAATTAGGCAATGAAGCAACTTAAATTTAAGACCATTAAAAGACTTTTATGCAAGTATGTTTTCAAAGGACACAGGTCACCTTTTCCAGCTATGCAGCTAAAATTGCAGCTCAACTTGTGTGCTCTGGTCACGCTCCATTAGGACAGGTGCTACCATCACTCCCTTATAGAGAAATTGGTGCCTAATGTTGGTTTCCTAAAGCAAGCCACAGCATGGACGTGACCTCAAAGGGTTACTACCTTTTAGAGTCTATACCTCTAAAAGGTAGTAACTCAGTACAGTATGCTACACACACCTTGAGCACACAGTACAAAAGGCGGCACAAAATATTCAGTTGGGAAAAAATATTTTAGTAGGAAAGCACACAATGTTCTGTTCAACCTGCTGAGGTAAAGGTTATCTGAATGTCATGTGTGCAGGGGGAGTATTCCCTGGTATCTGTGTGTATTGGACTGCAGTGACACAGTCTCTGACACACACTTCCTGACATATCAATCTCTTTTACAATAAACATAAATAACAAAATGCCATTGTGCAGTAGAAAATTATATCTGTTATAATGTGTAACAGCTGCATTAATTCACAACGCTTCTGTAAATGCAAATGATGATGTCTGTCCCAAATGAGTGAAATGATGTACTCTAATGTTCATAATACAAGTGACAAAGCTGCCAACGTACTGGGCAATATGTGATTAAACCACTGAACACTGTGAAGAAAACCAGCCCCTCTGGGCGTCTTTTTGTCTGCGTTTAAAGCTCACCAGCTGAACAGATGTGCTTTTTCCGCTATAGCTGAAATGGTCTTCATTTATACACGCATAGGGGAGGGGGAAACTATGTGAGGGGGATGGTGGGGGCTCTTGAGTGGAGGAATGACTCAGCATAGATCACCTGCTGTATTCGAAGGACGACGAAGAAGGAGAAGAAAAAAAACGTGCACACACACACAGGAGGAAACCATTCCAGCATCTCTCCAGCACCTAGCATGCCAAATGTGCTTGATCATAACCAGGATGTGCACTTCCTGCACAAGTCTGACTCACGCCACCTTTTTGTTCTGTTACTCTTGCACATATACAGGATACGCAGCCAAGCATTTCTGCTGATCCAGTGATTCCGACATTCACATGCAGATGATGAAATGCAGAGCCACTAGCTGATGGCTAAATTGCTCTTGTACTTTGTAATGTGTACCTAATCTTGTCTATTACACATAGATAATGTCAATCAAAGCACTTTTTTCAGTGATAGTCTTTGAGCCATGGAGAACAAGGGTCTGCGTTGCATGAATGATTAAATGGGCTAAATTTGATGTCAGCCGTTTTGCTAACTTCAGACAGTTGCATATTTTAACTATATGCCATCTGAACATGCAAAAAGAGTGAGCCTTTCTGATTGGCTGGTTTACCCTAGGTGTTCCATTTTGTGCCTGATAATGGAGCACTTTGCATCAAATGTGAATATTTGAATAAGTATCTTATGCATGACATTCAAAAAGCATGCACGCTTAACACATTTGCTAAGTGGTATTGGTTTGTGATTAGAAAATAATGCGTTATAATAGTGCTTATTAGCACTGCTCCTAACAGAATCAAATTGATGGTGTTCATTAAAGTCACAAAGAAATAAAAGATTATACGTTCTTTTCCATATTGTGGTGTACATCCGAATGTAATGCACTATGGAAAAAGATGGCGGGCACTTGGTTTTGTGCAGCACTGGTTGATTGGATTATGAAATGCAGATGCATTTAAATATGGAGGCAGATGATCATGACCTTGATTAAAACATGCATACATTTTTCACAAACACATCAAAAACATTCATTTAGAAAATAGATGGGGGTGAACTACAAGCACTTTAAGTAAAAAAGGCGATCAGTATCTTTTTTGTGGAAAAGTTGTGGTCTTTAAAATGACTGACTTACTGGAAGACAGTTAAACAAGACAAAAGAGAGAATGACTCTATATATCTTTAGCCTACGTTCTGTAGAAGAATTAAAGTCACACAGGTTTGAAACTGCATAACGGTATGTAAAGTTTTAATTTCCTATATGGACCATACAAAACACACACTGGAGGGTTAGATGTCTCTGAATGCAGAGTGGTCCTGTCATACAGATGATGAGCCAGAGTGCCTGAGCACCACCCCCATCTCCACCTTTACAACTCTCTCTCTCACGATACGTCACCCCACAAATCACCCACAATGCAGTGCCATGATGACACCTCCCCCTCCGACCTTGCCTGGCCCCAATCTCTTCATGACTACGGCTTCTTAACATCTGCTGTTAAGAATGAATAGGATTTTGTGGGCCTCCCATGATTTACAACAAGAGGATGTTCAGATTTTAAAAGTCGTGTAGTGTATTCCAGCCCTGTATCACAAAGTAAACACTTCATATCTCTTTTTATTAAATATACATTAGACTGTGTTTCAACCTCTTCCTTATCAGCTAGCACCCACGCAAATGTTTATTAACCTAACATAAATGAACCTTCTGAACCTAACTGAATGATATGAATGATTCTTTGTATAATGTGAAAACACACAGTTGACTTGAGACTACTTGTTGCTCTTGTTTGGCATAAGGGTACAATCAGTAGCAAGTTAGCATAAACAGTTAAAACGGCAATGTTCACATTAATGACTAACAAACATGCCAAGCAGGAAGCATATTCTGAGGTCAAACAAAATCCACAGACAGCCTTTCCAAAAACAAAAGTAAGAAACCAAGGCATGTGAAAATGGAATAATCTATAATAGCTGTGTAGCATAATAATATAATATATTGTAAAGGTTTAAGAAATAACACAAGCAAGGGTGTTGCGCTCTTATAAAGTTGTGAAAAGCTTTATTTTATGAAAAATAGAATTATGCACTTTCTTGTTGTTTTTTATTATGATCTGTATTGATGCAGTTCATTAGACAAAGTAGCTGACTAAGATAGCAAACTAATTATTATTTGTATTTGACTAAAGTCAAGTTAAAGGAGAAGTTCACTTTTGAAAAAACTTTTGCTGATAATTTACTCACCCCCATGTCATCCAAGATGTCCATG
>JAUMHR010000011.1:2213498-2223950 GCA_032361145.1 Enteromius fasciolatus | reverse complement strand
GAATGGGATGGCACTTCAGTTCATAGAATGAGTAAAGGCAGGTGAGCGAATACTTTTGGTAATATAGTGTATTTGCAGTACAGACTGGATTGCAAGAAATTCTGTGTAAATATGTGGTAACATTTTGGGACATTATGGGATGATATTTTAGTGCTTCTATTGAAAATGGGTCATAGACCTCTTGGGGTGGGTATTTACAGGCCCTCTGTCTGTAAAGCTGATTATAATCTATTTATAATCTATAATTATAATTACAATGAAATGATAGAATGCAAATCAAAATTACAGTTCAGAGTTGTAAGTGCCCTAGTAAAAGAGTAACGTATTAAATATGCATTTGATAAATTCTAAGTATAGTTCAAATCTCAAATAGCTCAGAATTTATATTAGTGCTGTCAAACTATTAATCATGATTAATTTGATTTTTTTTTATATTTATTTGCATGCATATATTTATATTCATTTAAATTATATCATATATAAACATATTTAATATATAAAAGCAACATTTTTTCAAATATATACATCCGTGTGTGTGTGTGTCTGTATATACATAATAAATATACACTGTAATAAACACACACAAAGTGTATATTGTGTTAACAAAAATATAAGCCCTGCCCCCTTAGTTTCTCACTGTTTTACAATGACAGCCGCAGTATGAAAACCTTGTCCCACAATGTTTTTGCACTACAAGTTCTACAGATCTCCGTGCAGGCATATTTTCTATGACAAAATCCCAGACCAGCAATGTTCATGTATTGCAGGGTACAATTAAATTAATGTACAATTAGCCAGTTTAATATGAAGAGACAGTGATACAGTATGTAGACCTTCATTTGTGTTTTTGACCCACATTGTACAAGAGGTGAAAACAGTCCGCTCTTCATTAGCATGCACTTTAACATGGACCTCTCTAGTTTTAACATTCTGCTTGAGCAAATGAAATTGTAACTTAATAAGTGTGACAACCAGAAAATGATTTTGGATTGAGGTTGAATGCCGAGGGACATTTTGCTCTGTTTTGTTCAGATTCAGAAATGGATTAAAATAATTTATATTGTCTATTCTCTAAGGATACCTGGAATCAGTGTTACAAGTACCCCAGACAGATCCTTTTTATTTTTTCTTCCCTTTTTTGAAGCATAAACCCCATAAAAACGAAACAACCTTCGGGTCTTCCAATGTTTCTCTATGGCGCTGAAACCTTCCGAGTTCCAGTCCCTGTGCAACTGATACTCGACTGCCATTGGCTTATTGGATTAATCATTTGACAGCACTAGTTTAGATATTTACCTTTACATATCGCTCGGCGCTTACTGATATAAATATTATAACCTAATTAAACGTTATTTGGAGTACTACTTAGCACATTTCTTAATATTAAGCATAAACCGTGTTTTAATGTGACAAAATGAGGACTTCATATGCTCTTTGAATAATATCAGCCTTAAATGCAATATATTTAAAGTGTACCTAAAGCATACCTGCAATGGTTCCACTTTAGCACAATCAAATATACTTCAGGATATCTTTAGTCAGTTGTTCCACTTTAGCAGACTTTAAGTATATTAAGTATACTAAAAGTACAGTTGCAGGGTATTTTTATTAAGCACGTAAATATGTATTTGTAATATGTTTAGCATTAATTAGATGCTTGATTATGATTATTGATTATTTGATTATATGATTATTTCAAGTACATTGTTTTATTTGTGTTTTGTAGGGTAAAAAGTCTAAAATGACTTCATATGATATCTTCCTATGATAATATAATGTTACTTTGTCTCATTTTTCATATAAAATTGTGATAAATGTGATAATTATTTTACTTTTTATTGTATTTTCAGCTAAAATTCGAATTGATTTTTTCCACACCTGGGCTGCCTTAAAAAAGGCTCTATTGGAAACAACAACAACAACAACAAATAAATCAATTTAGAGTTTTAATTGCTGTGCGCTGCCGCTGTGAGTACTTGAGTTAAAACGTGCTGTGAGAGCTGTGATTGGAATACAGCCATGGCAGAGAACTGTTCAGCTGTGGGCTTTGTAAAACAGTCTGAATTAATGGATAACCTTGAAGAGTAGTTAGTAGTGAAAGGGTGTATTTATTGCTATTATTACTAAATTCAGTTTCTTTGACCTGAGTGTAGAATTCAACTGTAGTGGCTTCAAGAAAAACACATGTTGCATTTTTTAAACGTGGTTCCCTTTGAGCACCGGTTAAATTAGGACTATAAAATTTTAATTTAAGATGTAATTCCCACAATACAACTGAAGCTTCAGATGCTTTTGAACGCAGAGATTTGTAATGCCGCAATAATTAGAAACGACAGTGAAGCAAAGTGAATATTTAGGTCAATTCCTGTTTCATTACTACAGAGTCCCAAAAGCGAGAGTGAGGGAACGGGGGAAATGAGACTTGTGTCGCTGCATCTGTTTGAAATACGTAATTAAGCCCTCTCAGCAACATTCTTATTTTACCTTGATGATAAGGACGGTGAAGGTGCTAAAAATAGCTAGCTGAGTTAGGCAATCAGAGGACTGTTCCTGTCTTATCAAGCCCAGGTGAATACACAGGAAACAACAGAGCTACGGTATAAGAATGAATGTGAGCAGACACAAGCAGATGATACACCTATGCATACAGTGCAATAATAATAATAATAATAATATTTTTTATTTACTATATTTTGTATTTATATTTTTGTATGGGTCTTTTTTATTTTATTTTAATTAAATTTATTTGATTTCTTGTTAGTATTTTCAATATTCCAGCTTTAAATGAAATGTGAAATGTTGCAACTAACTGAAATAAGTTTATGTTTCTCATCTAATGCTGATTGGTTTTCAGATTTCATTCAGTTAACACAAATGTTTTAATATTCGTTCTAGTTTTAGCTAACAATAATAACCCTGTAAACTACTTGATACTGGTTTCAAATATAAGGCATTTTTTGGTGTTTTGAAAAATTCCTGACAAAAACTTAGTGATAAATAAAATTCTTAAAAAATTACGTAGATCTTACTAATGGATCTTAGAAAAAATACCAGTAAAAAGAAAGGGCAAATAATTACATTTTATGTTAGAATTAAATAAATTAATTAATTTTATATATATATAAACTTAAGAGATTACTTTTTATTAATTATTAATTAATATTAATATTACTTTTTAAGGCAAAGTAAGGAAGGAAACTTTACTTCTCAAAAAAAAAAAAAAAAAAAAAGATTATTTGCATATCATCAGCACTGCACTTTAAACTTGACATTGTATTGTCATTACACACAGCATGTCAGCAGGGGGCAGAAGAGAGCCATAAACGAGACTAACCAGGCCCAAACATCACCCTTCTGTTTAGTAGCCCATGGCGATGCTGTTGTAACCCATTCATGTCAACCTACATTTGTGCAACTGTTCATGTTTGCTTACAACCCCAAACCCTGTGCAATATGTTTTATTGAGCATTTCATGTTGATATTATAACAGTGTTTAATCCAACATATATTGCATATAAAGTATATATGCTATGTTTTGTTTGGGAAAATGACCCCTAAACCATCCGTAGGTATCTTTAAAATGAAACAACCTTTCAGCATTTGCACTCGCAGACAGTCACCTCTGGATGTTGTATTTAGCTTTGAGCCAGCTGCAAGCTGTGATCTGAATGTTCATAGCCTGGTGCCTATCTGCCTGGAGCCTTCTGCTATCTGCCTACACACAGCGTAGGCTACGGCATTCTGCATTCCTAGTGATGTGCTCCCTTGCTGATGAGATCTTCAATTTTGTTCTCGCTTCCGTGGATACAGTAGCCCCAAAAGATGTAGCATCTGATAATAGGGTTGAAAAAAAAGATATTTCTGCACACAAAAAAGCATCTGCTCGGAGCAACGGTGTAAAAGATAAATGTAAATTAGTATATAGGCTATTACAACAAAACGGGACTTATTTAATTCATGAGCGCACATATACATCCTCTGAACTTGTCTGGACTGTTCTGTGGTTTAAGGACGAAAAAACCTCACAGATCTCATTCTGTTTTCAAGACCATCAGCAGAGACATATTGTGTCTTTCTGTGGAGACATGATAAGATACGCTCTGACAGCTACCTGATTCTCTTCACACTCTTTCATTGGCAGGAGCAAAAAAGCGCCAAGGGCTCAGGTGTACGGGGGCTTTGGGATAATGAAGGATTTTATAACTTTTTCCCCCTCAAGCATGTCTGAACACAGTGGATCTTGTCCAAAAAGCAGCATGGTAATGTACTGCTGTATCTGTTTTCTCTTTCAATTTCAAGGAGGTGTCTGTTATAACAGTATACTGCGGTCTTCTGTATCTTTAATTAAAGGAATAGTTAACTTTAAAAAATTTAATGTTTCTTCATTGGAACAGAATCCACGTACAATCCTCTATCCAAAATATTAAGAAAGTTGACTTGTCTGAATCAGGAGAGAAATATGCACACCAAAACAGTTATAAACAAATATGGATTTTAATGTGAGAAGACAACAGAGGGTAGATGGAATTTTTTTCACTGCATTGAAGAAACATTGACATAATGGTATTTTTTCTTGCGAACATGCAGCTTTTCACTTTACAAGATGTTATTTGATGGACTGGAGCAGTATGGATTACTTAGGGACTATTGTAATGTTTTTATCATCTCATTCTGACGGCACCCATTCACTGCACTGGTGAGCAAGTCGTGTAATATTACATTTCTTGTAAACATTGCACATTTGATGGCGTTGCAAATGATCATATATGGGTGAAATGTTCCTTTAATGTTACTTGACATCATGAATATGTGAAATTAGTTCAGTGAAGTATGTTTTAAAAATAGTGACTATGATGTCATCCAGGCTGTGACTCACTGAAAACACAAGGTTGCTTTTCCTGGTCGTACTATAACAGGTAAGGATGCTGTTGTGTGTATTGGCATGCTCTGGCCGTGAAGAAGCACAGGAAAATTGGATCCGTAGAAAAAAAGACTTTCTAACAATGGTTGTTTCGGCAGTTGTTGACATCAGCAGATGACATGCAGCAAAACATGTTATGTCTTGGACTGGTGAAGTCAAACAAAGCCAGTTCTTTTTTCCTCTAGTCTATTATTGTATTATGAAAGGAGGGAGCGGTAAATTCTTATGAGCGACATACTCCTTCACGCTCTGGCAGTCTTCTCTTTCTCTGTCCCTCTTTTTCTCTCTCTCCCAACCTCAATCAAACCCATCAACCTCATTAACATTCCACATCCAGGAGCAAACCAAGCGTTTAGCTTTGAGTAGAGAGGACAAAGTAGCATGCTCTCCTGAGGAAAACACATTGACATTTTGTCAAGTCAGAGTGTCGTTGTGGCTTTCTTCCGTGGAACTGGGTTCATTTTAAAATGATGCCGTGAGGAAGATTTTCTCCTGTTTTACATCCTCTATTTCTTGAATAGTTTTTTAAGAGCCCTTAAAATCTCTGTTCTTGTAAGATATGGAAAAGCAGGTCACCGTAGGCCATTTTTTTTACATGTCAGATTGCTTTTTTCTTACCCTTAATTTTTTAACAATAAAGGTAATTTAAATAAAGTCCATACAGAGAATAAGCAGCCTGGCGAATATATGGTTTAATAAATAGTCCATATATAATATAATATAATATAATATAATATAATATAATAAAGCTGTCACATTTGTGTATGAACTACAAATATAATTAGTAGGGTTTTTAAATTGTAAAATGTTTATTAAATGTTTTATAAAATATTGGTAACACTTTACATTACGTGTACACTAATAAGCATGCTAAGCACTAATGCACAGATACTGAATTAATGTATAACTCATGATTATTAATGAATAGCTATGAATCATTAATGATTGCCACATTAATTAACAACTAATAATGAGTCTGTCTGGTTAATATATTAGTTAATTTGAATCGTTATCAATTAAATATGTCATTTAAACTTATCAACTTATTTTATTAACTAATAGTGTTAATTAACAGCCTAAGCCTTGTATTTCAACTTCAGGGCAAAATAGGTCAAATAATAGGCATTAATACATTATTAATTACTGCATTATTTGTGCAAATTAATGCGTAAATTATTACAATTATTAAATAATGAGTTAACAATAATGTGCCTCAACAAGTATAGTCACAACATAATGATATATTCACAAACCATCAGCTAATAATTAATAAATGGCCATCACTGTTTATAAAAGTGCTTACGTGATCAATAATCTGCAAATATAAATGGCTTGTGTCCTTTAGGTGCTGTTTTTCAAGTGTGTTTTCATGTGTCTTCACCGATGAGAGGATCGAGTTTGGCCACACCATCATAAAACATAGACTGGTGGAGTTTTGCAGTGTTTCTGTAGGTTTCTCCACATACCATCATGGAGCTCAACTACAGTAACCATCAGCTTCTTGGTCACCACACTAACTAAATCCCGTCTCCATCACTTGATCAATTTGGCCAGGAGACTAGATCAAGGAAGACTCCTGCTTGTTCCAGACATCTTACATTATGGATGCAACATGCTTCTGTGAAACATGTTTTTTTCTGAACTCTTCCCCAGATTTGTGGTTTGATGCATTCCTGTTTCTGAGCTCGACAGGCAGTGTTTTTTTGTTTTGTTTTTTTTACTTCAGGACATGGTCTTTGCTATAATATGCATTCAGCTGCAGGACCTTTTATTAAGAGGTGTGTTTCTTTCATGTTAACTTCACAAGCAACTGTCCTAGATAAGGGTATGAATACTTTCTTCTTTAATAAATTTGCTAAGATGTTAGGAACCTGTTATTTGCTTTGTTGTTATCCTACCCTTAGACTAATATGGAAAAAAGTTATGTATGGGTGACATGACAACAGCTTTATGAATTCAGCAGATGCTTTGAGAATCCAAAGTCATGGCTGAATGTTTCTGCCATGTCCTTCATTTCATTACACAAGTCCTTCATAGTCATTACCTCTGCCTGAAGGAGGCTTGTGTTGCTCTTTAACTGCACTCCAGATAATCCTGTTTGATCAGACAATAACTATGCTGTGTCATTTAATGAATACTAACTGGGCTGAGTTGAATTTGAATTAAAAAAATAAATAATAAACAGTGTCATTACAGTTCTCTGTTTGGATTTCATTAGCAAATGTGTTAAATACAAGGCTCAAGGACTTAAAAGATTCCCAAGCACCTGGTTGTTTCGAAGTTCATTTTAGTGAGACCACATGACTAGGTTTTGTCCTTGATTCAAAGGAACATCAGCATACGCGATTGCCTTCGTAAATTACCGTGCATTTAGATTATACGACATTCAAGCTGGGTTGTGCATCTTGATGGAGTCGACCGAAGTTGTGCGTAAATTTCCAGGCGGCAGCTTTAGCGCCACTGAGATCCATGAGCAGAGGTGAAAACCTCATCAACGCTTATTGGACAAATGGTGACCTTGTGCAATAATGAACAGCAATCAATTTTACAGCATCCTTTAAACTAGCCATGGGGAAAGGGATATGCTGAAAAAGCCTTTCTCCGTGAAACACGAGGGGTTAAAAACCAGCTGGAGATTGCATTCGCAGCGGCTGACCTGAATGAATACATAAATCATAGAAATCTATGAAGGTTAGGTGGAGTCAAGGCAACCGCAAACATCAAGCATTCAATATTTCATGACTTCCAGGGTTCTTAGATAGAACTTGTGATGCAAGAATTTGCTTTTGTGAACAGCGAGCTATTATTTTAACCGCTAAATGTCTTGGTACACACCTGGCAGCTCAGAGTTTTGAACTCCGTAGGATGCTGTCCACAGTCTGCCACACTGCAGCTATACATCTCAGATGCACGTTTCTTTGTTTTCCCCTGCTCGAATGAAGCTTAAAGATTTTTTTAGTGTTCTTTTTGCCCTGATGTCAGTTCACCCCTCTCCCCGAGGAGTGTACTAATGTATTTAATTTTTTTTCTACTGAGATGAGTCAGCAAATCACACCATTATTTCACAGTAACTTTCCTGATTGTAAATTCAGCTAGACGTTCATAAACTCTCCCTGTCGGCTATTTATGTCTGAGGTGTTTGGGGTGTAACAATGAGTTGCTGAGGTTTCTTACTGAATTTATGGTCTGCCATGTCAGAGTCTCACATTGAATTGTCCCCTTGAAGTTTCACTCAAGACTCTGTTCTCCTCTACTTCTAATGGAGAGAGTGAGCCGGAGAGCGTTGTCTGAGTTGTTAGTTGCCGTCTCTGTTGAAGTTTGCTGTGCAAAATCTGTCCTCTCGCACAGAAGTAACACAAAAAGTCTCTCTCAAAGAATTGTCTCCGGAGAGAAGAATCTAAAATTCTCTTTTAGGAAAGTACAGAGTCGTGCTTTTAACCCCCCCATACTTAAAAATAGAAATGTGGGGTTTCGTGACTTTATTACGTGTGGGGAAAGATACTGAAACAAGACATTTGACAGCATCATCTTTCCAACTCAATCCCCCCTTTGTGTTCTCAAGGCATACCCAGATGTTTGCGTACCCACTCGAAGGAGAAAAAGCCTTCTCTATTTGGTCTCAATGTTCTGTGTTAGCTAGGCTAGGTCAAATGACCCATAGACAAACATCTACATATAATACAGCTACTATGTATATAACTGTAATATGGGTCCATAAAAAGGTCATTTTATATTACGCTGGATGATATGGCAGTCGTCTTGGACATGCTGACACCAGGGTTGTGCCAAGGCTGTCTCTATATTAGAATTTCACTGCGTGATTATTGTGGCCAGAAGAAAAGACAAACACAATAATGAAATAATAAAAATGCTATATGTCAAAATTATTAAAAAATGTATTTCTTTTGTGTTTCGAGTAAGTACATCACAGTCAAAAAAGAGATAGATAGAAAAAGATAGATAGATAGTTCGATTTGTTTACATTTAACTACACTAGTTAACGTAAAAAAAAAAAAGATAAAGCAATTATTAATTTTAAATAATAAGTTGATTCCAACACTTACTAATATATTGCTAAAATCAAAAGTTGTATTTATAAATGTGATTTAATTTATCTGAACTAACATGGCCTAACAAACTGTTGTATTTTTATTAACAAAGTTTAATAAATGATTCAGCAGTGTAGATGTGTGCCTATTATATGGTTTAGTTTAGGGTTATTTACTTGAATGTAATTATGCATAATTTATTGTTATTATAATACTAAACACATGTAACCTGTAACAAGGACACCTTAAAATAAAGTGTTACCGTAATTTGTGTGAATCTTTTTAAGTGAGCAAAAAAGGGAAAGTAAATACAATATTTCTGAAGCTTAGTGTCGATGCCATGAGCATTTTTCTCACTGATATTTCTCACGTTACAGCTGTTCACACACTTCCTCTCATCTCTTCTACTGCCTATACCTGAGTGTCTTACCTCCTTTTTTTAGTACTTCATTCAGATATTTATCTCTGCATTTAGCATACTGTATTTAGAGCAGTGGGGGTGTCTAATTTGCTAAGGATGCTTATGGGACCTTTATAAAATCATAATATATAAAATATTAGAAAAATCATAAAGTGCTGCATAGTGGAGACTGTGTTGAGTGCTCTTGGCCTTGAGTCAGAGTATCACATTAAGAACAGATAAATAGAGAATGGATTTTCAATAACAAAATAGATTTTCATCATTTATTTTCATTGCAAGTTTATATGACACGCTATTATTTTAAGCTGTTTGTAGTGAAACATGATAATGTATGGAAGCATATGTGTAGCAATATTCAATTTGCAATGTAATATTCAGAATGACAATGCAATATTCAAAATGGCGATGTATTTCTTATTTAAATTTACATTTTCCAATAACCCACATGTGCAAAATTTGGTGCAAAAGGAAAATAAAATAATATTATTTACATTTCCCATTTACAACAGTAATCTTAATATGTAAATTGAATACTAGTTTGAATGCTGTAAAAGTTGCAAAATAAAAATGTATAACACTAATTGATTTGATATGTGTAACATGTCCAAGCAGAAGTAGTAGCAAAATTATCATTTAAATGTTATTTGTCCGAAATCTATTTAATCTAACAGTTGGGGCACTTACGATAGCATTTTCATCATGACGCCATGGTATATTTGTAGCAAAATTCAATGCGGCTTTAAAAATGCATTCCGAGCTGACCACGCCCACCCTCCGTCAATCATTGCTTCAAGGCGGAAGCGTGTTACGTTTAGATCGTTCGAAACATAGCGGCTGGAGATATGAAGTGGAGATTGAAGAGAGAAACAGTGGTGTTTTAGAAGATTTGTACGTGTATGTAGGTGAAGAACTAATACTGGAGTGTTTTGCAGAATTGTGGTCACGTGAGCCGCCACATTCTACGCACGTCTATTTGTGGTATTACTCGGAAGCCAGAATTTCGAGGATGCTATGTCATCGACATCCGTCGAAGGACTGTTCCAATGTCGAGGATCCTCGGA
>JAUMHR010000011.1:2199042-2213398 GCA_032361145.1 Enteromius fasciolatus | reverse complement strand
CGCCTAGCCTCTGAAGGAAGTGACTTGGAAGGACCAGTCCTGCCAAGGACGTATCCTTGACATTGAGAAACACCCAAAGAGCTTATACTTACAAAGATACTTGTTTAAATAAGAAATACATCGCCATTTTGAATATTGCATTGTTACTTTGAATTATATATGGAGGAGAGGGGGAGGCGGGAAGCTAAGATCGAGAGACTGAGGGAAGGAGTTCTGGCTATTTATAGGGAGTTGCTTGGATCTGATAAGGTTATGATCTAATTGTCTAATGAGATGATTGATACTGATCGAGCGAATAATTACCCGCGCGCGCTCCTCCTGAA
This sequence comes from Enteromius fasciolatus, assembly GCA_032361145.1. Classification (NCBI taxonomy): domain Eukaryota; kingdom Metazoa; phylum Chordata; class Actinopteri; order Cypriniformes; family Cyprinidae; genus Enteromius; species Enteromius fasciolatus. The sequence continues at coordinate 2,213,075 of JAUMHR010000011.1, read as the reverse complement.
ATTAGTTTAGCGACATCATTTATAGTCAAGTGTCATTAACACCTTCACAAAAAAAGCAAGCAGCACGTTACGTTTATTGCAAATGTGTAAAAACACATAACGTTAGTATATTTCTAACAGTGTTGACACATCTATATATGACTTTAAAACATACAGGAACTGCAAATACTGAATGATGTTCCAGAAACGTCCAACAATGTTCTTCACGTGTTGCTTTTTTCTGCTGCCTCTCTAGCTCTCTTTAATGCTTTTGAACATTACAGTGGATTTCAGTGTTTAGGTGATATCCATGGTTGGCTGTACAGATACAGAAATATATAGGCTGCTATTTGTACTCTTCTTGTAAAAGTGTAAACAAGAGAATGAAGCAGTTAAAATGTAATACTGACTGTGATCTAACACAAAAATAACATTGCTGAATGCAATTAACTGCATGTGTTACTGTACTAACTCTGAAGGCAATTTTTAAGTGTATATCTGATCTTCTTATGCAACCGCATCATTATATTCTCACAGCAAGTTTCCCCCTCACTTCATTCTCAAAATATCTGGCAGAATAGAGGATGGAAAATACTGGCTTATATCTAAAGGACAACATTCTAGAACTTTACGTCCAACGCGCTGTTCCATTGCGACTGATGTTTTCCTCCTGTGTTTCTAACGCGTTTGAGGCTCACGGCCCTTTTATCCAAACAAACAACTGCACAACATCCCTACCAAGACACACTCAACCCTCTACAGAGAGGCGGACTTCAAAGCACAGCTGTCAGCCACTAGAAACCTCGCACCTTTCCTTTCTAAATGATTCATTCTTTACTCTGTCTCTCTTTTTAATCTGCACGAGCCCAAAACTCCCAGTGGATTTAGGAAGGAGCTGAATTTCACTCAGCCATTCTCTCTTTCACCAGGAGAAAAAGGACCATTCCGAGAAGACATACCCTTCCAAAAGTTAATTAACAAACATCAATATGGCTGGAAAGAAATTTTGGGAGGGATTTTATTTTATTTTTTACATCCGTCACCTCATTTCTATTCAAGGATGCCAACATATCAGTAGTGCTGACACTATTATTTATTGAGTGAAACGAATGAATAAAATTTCATGCTGTGACAGACACGTGTGTGATGCCACACATGCCCTCATAACACAAGCTAAAGCTGTCAAAGTATTCATTAACATTCAAACCTAGCCGCTGAGCCGCACGTCTTAACCTGCACACGTTTAAAAAGCACCCACACACATTCACACTTATTCACCTTGTCTGTTTTTTTCCGTCTCTTTGCTCGCAGAGACCCTTGCATGATGCATTAGATCGGCTGTCACATAACCGGCTGGTACGGAGAGGGTTGGAACGCCTGTGATTGATGGCATGAGGATAATGCATGATTGGCTCTATGACTAATGATCATGGTGAGTGAGAGTGACACAGTGGAAAAGAAACATGAAGTCAGGAAATGATTATGACGGGCCAAAACAAATGACAGCTACTCTGACATCACCCACTGCCCGATGACACGCAACAGAGCGATGAGGGCAGTCACAGAGATTGAGCTGTTGCCTACCTTCTCTTCTGTGATGAACAATGCACCATTTACCCTAGCATCATGGCTCCACTTCACACTGAATACAAGCGAGCAGAGGTACGGCAATATGGAGTGATCTGTTTGCCTGAAATGATGCAGTGGGGGTCATGCTGGTGTCATTAGCTCTGCTCTTAATGCCATACCTTAAAGCCAAGAATAAAAACCCTGTCATTGTTTATTCATCCTAATGCCATCCCATTCTTGCTTCTGTGGAACACAAAAAGAGATTTTTTAGAAAAGTAATCCATCTCTGTCAGTGGACCTAATGCAAGTGGACGGGCCCCTCAAAATTGGCATTTCAAAAACCTCTCAGAATGAACATGACGGTAATCCATATGACTCTGGTTGAAAAATCAGCATCTTATGAAGCGAAACGATAGGGGTATGTGAGAAAAATATTCATATTTTAATAATGTCGAACTATAGATTACGGCCAACTGTCAGATTGCGGTCAAGTGTGATGTACGCGTTTTGTGAAACTTGCATGTGAAAAGAAATTTCTTGCACTAGTTTCATCACTATCTTTTTACATAATTTTAGCATCATCGATTTTGAAGGTCCCATACTTTAAGATTTGACTTTGTGCCATTTTTCCTGGACATGATTTGGCTTATGAGGTACAAATGTTTCTGTATTTGTTTGTGCTGTGAGAATTTGAAACATGGTTGAGTATTTGTGTGTTATTTGCAGCATGTTTCTGGATTTGTTTCCATTGTGAGTATTTGCAGCATGTACCTCTTTGCAATGCATTGGCAGCATGTTTCTTATTTGCGTTGTATTTTCAGTATGTTTCTGTATTTGTTTTCATTGTAAATATTTGAAGCATGTCATTACTACATGTTTTCTTATTTTGCTTTTTTTTCTATTTCCATATGCTTTGCTGAGTTGCAGTACAGCTCTCTAGGCCACCAAGTCACAGAATATTTCTTTAAGAATAAATATATATGCATTACTTTTTGCTAAAATAGTAAGACAGATGCAAACTGTAAAAAGTTTATATGATGCACTTTATTATTTTGAGCTGAAAGTATTAATAAGTTGAAACATGTTTGTTATCCTTAAAGAAAGTTTTTGCTGTTTTACCTTTTAAATTGCGCTTATTTTTTCAAAATCTCTAGCCTGGGCCTGCCCATATTTCCTGTGACGCTACATTCAATTTCGCGAGCAAAGTCAGTCGGGCAAAGCTGCCGTTTTAGAGCATTTCAGATTCCCAAAAAAATGGGAACCAATGAGAAACAAGCTCTCCCCCCAGCAGTTCTGCGTCTTTCAAACATGGCGTGTACCGAGCAGCAACATTCGTTCGACTCTTCTGTTGCAGCTGTTTTGAGAAATTTTCATGACAGCTTTTCTTTGAAAACAGAGCAGAAGTAATTAAAGTAAAGACATTTTCCTACTGCTTTAATGAAGGTTACGGTGGCTTCAGGTTCCGCTGCTACACATATGTCATCGGAATGAGTGGTCTGATTGGTTGTAGATTCGTCCAGTAGTATACAGAGGCATCTGACGGACGCCTGTTAAGCCCGCCTCCCAGAAGGCAGGTAGTAAGGTAGCTTGGCCAGACTATAAGCTCGTATGAGCTTTATAGTCGCGGAAGCCAGGCTACAAAATCTCTGCTTTGAAACAGTTAATTGTATATGTGAGGAACATGTGAGGAAAAAACAATAAATGTAATTTTGATGCTCTTTAAAGTGGTGTGACAGGTTTATTGCTGAAAGTATCCACGTTTGTTGAAGACAAGAAATCATAGAGGCTATCATACTAACAGCCCTTTTTGGAAAATTATTGGTAAATTACCATTTAGAGGTAATGTGTGAACAGGTCCTTTTGAGAAATACAGGGAAATCGTTTAGCTGGTATTTGAAATTGTAGGAATACCTTCTAAAATTACCTTTTAGAAGTCTGAACAAACCTTAAAGAGTTAAAAAGAAAATTCTATCATTAATTACTCACCCTCATGTTGTTCCAAATCCGTAAGACCTTTGTTCATCTTCGGAACACCATGTCTACACTGAACATGACGAAATAAAATAGAACCATATTCTGATTCTGGACACGGCACGGTGCGACACATTCCTGACAGAAAAGTAATGCTGCTTCTATTTAGAACATATTGACACAAGTTCCAAATGATTTTCAACGGTCGCTTATGAAGACAGACTTTAGCTGTTGCGGCACGGCGCAGTGTGACCCTCCAGTTATGTTATTTTTGTTATCATACAAATACAAAAAATGTATTCTCATTGTGTCACACAGTTGTACAATTCACATACTGTGTGGGAAATCGTCGCCTTTTAAAATAGTTACGTTTTCCCAAGATATCAGGTCATTTGAACAGCTACTAATATTTTTGTGAATAGTTTCAAAAAACATAAAATAATTGCATTTGCATGTTTTACAAAAAAAAAAAACCCAATAAAATGTAAGGATCTTATGTTACCAGACACGCTCCTTATTCAGCTTATTAAAATGTGTGAACTCCCATTAATCGTTTAATCAGTGTTTTAACCACAGACTTTAATAAAACAGAAACGTATGGACAACTTGTCTTCTGCCTTTATGTTATAGCTCTACCTCAGGAAAAGTAGTTAAAAACTCATTATTAGTTAGCTAAGAAAAATCATATTGGTGAAAATATTACATTTGCACAACAATATAAATGCTATCAGAGCACATTTTTACTTGGCCAGTTGTTGATGTCTTTGTTTCAAATATAGCAGTTATTCCAGTTCTGTCAAAAACTGGTTTGGAATTATTACATTTGCGAATAGACTTCAGTGATTCTATTCAGTGCATAAAACTCAAACTGTTTCTCACATATTCATAATTAACATTTCTCTTATGCTACCGTTTTTGATTTATCGTCTAGTCATAATGCATTTTGCCATTTCTTTCTCTATTAAGCATACATGCAATGTTGCTTTGGAATTTGGCCAGAAGCAGGTATCTTAGGAGGCAGCATAATTAAGTTGCATACTTTTTGGAACAGTCTTTGCACCAGGAGTGTGCCTATTATGTCTCGAAATTCTGCCTACAGAGACAACTCGCTTGATTCATTTTTCACATATGAGACTTCCGTGATTCTGGAGTTTACCGCCCCAATGCACCACAGTCAGGTTTTGTTGGATGTTTTCATGGAAACACACTCAAACACAGGTAAATACACACTTTAAAGGTTACAGCTGATAGGAAGCCCAATTTATTTTGTGATGGTAGGTGAAGACCGTCTGGGTCTCTCATCTGTCAAGCTCCTTTCAAAATGTCAATGTAGTTGCTCAGTCAATCACCCGCGACGGTAGAGGTGTCCCACATGCCACTCTGCCAGGTACACTCAGTGCATGAGAAGAGCTTCTCTCATCTGTTTGACTGGCTGGCCCCTGCGCTACAGAATGTGAGAGCATTTATTCAAATGTAGCACACAGTCATGCATATCATTGTGTGGACTCAACAGATAACAGAGGTGAAGCAGTTATTTGACAGAACTGGCAAAATTCCCAGCTATTATAAGTACCAGCCGAGTGCAGAGTAATTTTAAACAGAATATCTTACTGGAGCAACTCTCTTAGATTCCAGATATTTCATTTTCTCTTAAAGGGATGGTTCACACACACACACACACACACACACACAAAATCTATCATTTACTCATAACATTAAGGTAAGTGACATTCATTTTGGGTAGTTTTCCTGTAAAATTTATACTGAGGTAAGTACTGGTTAAATGTTTTGAATATTTATTTTATTTATATGGTTGTGCTCATAAGTTATCATTGCAGAATGATAATAACTGAAACAAAAAGAAAATGTACGTTGATCCTGAGCGGTGAGTGTGATTTAACCAAGTACAAGATGTTCCTCGATCAACATCTTTGTTGATCCTGGAACAACATCTTTTCAACATCAACATTCCAAACAACCAATCATAATTGATGAGTAATTTTTATGGAAATATCTGTTTTAGGCTTATGATCAGGGTTAGGTGCTTCTACACCCTTGTTAATCAGCTATCATTTCTCACTGATTTCAACAAAAGATGTTGATCCAGGATCATGTTTTTGCAAAATCACTGCTAGACATGATCCTAGATCAACAACTTTTGTTGAGCTATCATCAGTGAGAAATGATAGCTGATTAACAAGGGTGTAGAGCACCTAACCCTGATCATAAGCCTAAAACAGATATTTCCATAAAAATTACTCCTCAATTCTGATTGGTTGTTTGGAATGTTGATGTTGAAAAGATGTTGATCCAGGAACATCTTGTACTTGGTGAAATCACGATCACCGTTCAATAGTCTGCTGTTCTTCAGAAAAATCCTCCAGCCCCTGCACATTTATTTATTTTTGGGGGGATTTCCAGAATCATCTGCATTGTTAAACCCCTTCCAAACTTGATTGGATAATTTTGAGATGCATATTTGCACAATGAGGACAACTGAAATAAAAACAACTCTCCAAACTTTCCAACCAACAAAGAAAGTGGTGGTTTTCATGGTTTCTACAAAAATATGAAGTAGCACATATAATGTAATGTGAATGCTGCTGAGAAGTCAGCTGTGCAATAAAAAATATTAAAATATATTCAAATTGAATACAGTTAGACCTATTATAAATTGTAATAATATCTCAAAGTACTGCTAATTTTTTACCGCTTACGTAAATCCTTGGTGAGCCTTAAAAAAAAATGTAATTAATCCAAGCTTTTGACTGGTAGTGGAAACATTGATTCGGATTTTGAATGTACGTCTCAGTCAAAAGGCTTCATTGTCAATCCACACATGTGCCAGTATTATAATCTAGAACAGTTTCCTGGCACCCTGCCATTCATATTCCATCCAGAGAAATGTCAGGACTCTGCAGTCTTCTCTAGGGTCAGTGCTCCGGTAGACAGACAGCCCAGAGGCTCAGCTGTGCCATCGCCAGCGGAAATAGAAGAGGTCACTCTCTGACCTGTGAAACACCTGAATGAAGATTTAGAAATCAATGGAACTCTCTGCCTTAGTGTTTTGCCGTTTTTTTATTAGGTTTGCCTGAGACTACAATCCACTCACAGAGACCACAAAATGTAAGGCAGTTTTCTCCTTGGTGGCTAAGGCTAAATTATAGCAGCCCGATTAATATTTAAAAATAGCACAAAAATGTCGCTGGGAGCAATTGTTTTTGGTACCATTTTACAAGTTCAGTTCATTAATGAATGAAGTTATATGAGAGCATGTACAATATTTATTCATCTAATGGTAAAGTATGCATTGTGAATGAACATGAACTAACAATAAATAAAGTTAGTGTATGTAGAAAATAATACTGACCTAAATTAATAAAGGCTGTAAAGTTGTAAGTTATGAAATAATAACAAATTGCTTTAGTTCTGTACTTTTACAAAGAATAGATGTCACATTTCTGAGCTAATTATGCACTGAGGAAGCACGTCATTGTAAAATGTCTATATTAAATGTCCCATAACTCTGCACATGAAAAAATATCCTTACGCAGTATATCTTTGATCAGTGTGAAGAATCAATTATATGCTGATGGCATCCCCGCCATGGCTTTAAAACCTGCTGTCTTCACCAGAACACCTACACAAGCCTTCCAGAAGATTTGGTCAAGCCTCAGGCAAACCTTCCCAATTTACCTTTCAGGTACAGCAGGGGAGATGAGAAGATAAAAAGAGATGTACTTCAAAATGGAAGCAGTGCTAATAATAAAGATGAAAAGAAAAGGATGGGAGAAATGACAAGCAATAAGAAGAAGATGATGTGTTGTACTTGGTGTCCTGGTTTAGCCGTCCCTTTCATGCTTCTGTCTGAGTGATAAGCTTTTCCTTTGCCCTGCAGAGAAAAGAAGCCAGCTCTTTGTGTCTATTTCCACGCTGCAGAGATCACGAGATATCCGTTTATGATTAGTGTTCTGCGCGGCATTGGCACCAGTAACATAACATTAAAAAAACACTGAAAATACAAACAGGATCCGCTAGACTAATTGCATTGTGTACAAAGATGACATTTCATAAGGCTCTAAACATGTACATTCTGATAATTATGAAACCATCCGAGATGTGGAACCAATCACAATGTAAACACTCTCTTGTTGCTTCTCAGCTCGTGCATCATCACCCCTCTTCACTCTTGGAAGCGTGTGATTTGATGGGACGGCTTGCCATTCCGTCCTCTGGTTGGAAAACGTCCAACTGCAGTGATAGGACCATCTCATCAAAGGACAACAGCGGAAGCGTATAGAGGCCCTGCTGGTAGGCCATCTTGTGAACAAGAATTGTATTCTTTTATTTCCTTCGATGGTGTAATAGGTCTATCTTAAGCAGCTTTGGAGATGGGGCATCATATGGAAGACAGGCAATGTCATTGACATCCAACCGTGTTTGTGATTGCATGGCCATTGGCATGGTACAGCCTGTCTTGAAATGAGATTGGTAACTGTGGTTCTGGGTGGAAATCTTACTGTTTAAGTATTCACAATACTCAAGGTCATAGGATATGGCTCCTTTTCACTCACATGTTTAGCTTGGAGTTTTAAATTGCATTTTGCTTTTTATTATCCTGGGTAAAGCCATCCTATCTAAAGGGTTATCTTCAACAGCAATACATATAACTGGCTGGATGTTATGCTTTAGACATTTTTGATGGGTTACACTAAAGGTATATTTAGTGCTGATGTGTTTCATTCATATTATAGCCATAGTATAAGTATAGTTTTATTCTACTTTCACAGTATTTTAAAGGAATAGTTTGCACAAAATGGCAAGTGTGCTGACTATGGACTAGAAAAGAGTGTCAAGTTCTTAAAAATCACTCCCCTCATGTTTCACTGAAAAATAAATCAATAACTAAATCAATTAATAACATAAATAACAGCACAACTTGGAATATCTGAGGTTGTGTTAATGGCAGATTTATTTTAAATGTTTTCACTTTAAATCTTTTTCACAAATGAATCATTTCAGTGGACTTACAATGCAATTCTTTTACTCTGTTTGCTTGGCAGCCATCTTGGCAATTCCCCCAGGTGGCTATTTTCTATCTAGGCTATAAGAATGCAGTATAGGTTTATCGGCTTGATAAGACTGAAATCTCCTGTTGGCAAAGCTTATGCTTCAACAAGTCACCCCATTAAAATTTGACAAAATATTTTGCATGTGAATTATGTTTAACAACAAAAAAAGAGGGATCATACCTGAGCCTCATACTGTATACAGATGTATAGGCAGTATTATAGGCAGTAGATGGGCAGTATTCCTACTAAACACCTCTGCAATTCTTTCCCAATATAATGAAATATTATGAAGCATGTGCTCAATTTTTTTTTTCTTCCCAGAAGCCTCTGTGCTTTTAATCTTAAAAAATGCATTCTCACGTGAAGCTTCAACATAGCTGGATTATTTCAGATGAATGCAGACAGCTAACACTTTATAATTAGTCCCAGACCCTCAGAAAGAAGGGACATTTTTTTTCTCTTCTTTATATGTTATCACAATTTTGAGGGACAAAGCATGTTCAAGGTATTTGATGAAATTTCCTGCAAAGGCAAAAAGACCAGAAACTGTCCTTGGGTTGTCTGTTCAACTTGAAAATAAATCACCGAAACGTGGCAGTAATGAAAAACCCACAGTGCTCTGGTACACGTCTGTTCATCATCCTAACTACACTTATCATGTAAGATGTATGTGCCGCCATTCATCTACTTACTTAAAAAATGACATTACCCAGGTTCATCATCAATACAATGGCTGGAAAGAATTCTTTCATAGATCACCATGTTGCTGAACATTATCTGAGATTTATGAGCTGATTTGACTAAGTTTAAGATGGAGAACGAGACACGGATCGGTCTGAGCGCCGCCGGTGATGCCGTCAATGTTAGTCTCGCTCTTCCATCGACCATCTCGCATTCACAACCCCAGTCGAGACAGCTCTCCCCCGATAAGGACGTCAACCCCACTCCAGTGCACTCCGCCACAGCCATGCATGAAATATGACACTGCAGACTGTAATAACACAATACACAGAGCATTCAATTACAGCACTGCCATCACCAAGGTCCTTCTTCTCGAGCCAGGGGCCAGTATTTACACCAGCCTGCCTATAGCTGTCCCCCCAGGTCTGAGTTATTGCCCCCCACCCTGTGCACTGAAGCACAGATGAGTCTTGCAGTCACATTCTCAAAAGCACACAAAACGTCTGCGCCAAAGCCCAGCATACTGATAGCAACCACCTAACATTTAATTAAAAACACACAATTATTTCATAATGATTTATAGAGCTGTCAGCAGGCTGGGAAGGAGATAGAGGAAGGAAGAAAACCTCTCATTTTTTTCTCTTGTTTTGACAGGTAAGGCAAAGCAAAGTCAATTGTTTTTTCCCTCTCTTTTATAATCTGCCGGGCTCTTGAAGACTTTAGCAAAATGGAGAACCACATCACACTGAGACCTGTTATTTGTATTCATTGAAATTCAGAAGGATTTTTTTTTATTTTTACATTTTATTTAGAACTGTGGAAGAAAGATAAGACAAGCTTGCCTTTGTGGCCCTGAGCATATGATGAGTCAAGGAACATAATTATAAAGAGATGTGCTTTTTCACAGTTAATTACACAGCTCTCATATCTAAAATTTGGGAAGATAGCAATGTTTTTTGCTACTTTCATTCTCAGATCATTTCAGCTGCTTTTGACAGATTTGATGGGTTGGACCTAAACGAATTAACCCAAAAAGTCTATGTTTCGAGACAAGATGAGTGATCACCTCGGCATAAACTCTCCCTGTCCTCCACCCTCCCCAGACGGAGCACAGCTATCACACAGTGGCTGGGACACCTGTAACAAGCTAATGAAAATATGGAAATAAAACTTGCAGAGAGGTTGACAAATGAATGTGGCTGGGTGCAGAGGCGCACAGTAGTGATGTACATTTACTTGAGTATTGTAAGTGCTTTTTGAGTATCTGTACTTTATGACTTTAACTTCACTACATTTGAAACACAAATATTATACTTTTCAGATATTATCATAAAACCACACTAGCTAAATTGAAAGTATAAGGAACCAAAAGATGCAGAAATTGTTTTCGGCATTTCAGTGATTGATGTAATTGTGTCATTCAAATAAATCTTACCTTTGCTTGCTACTTTATCCACCTGTGTGTCATTTTCTTTATTTTATTATAATTACACTGATATCACTCAGAGTGATAACAATCTCTGCTGTACTGATGCAGCGAGCAAGCAACAAAATCTCCAATGATCCCTTTCTTGCTTCAGATGTAAACAGTTGTCCGTAGGGTTATCTGTCATCGCTGTCAGACAGCAGATGCAGCCTTTGATAAATCATGTTCGCTGCTGAGAGTATCTACGTTTATCGAACTCAAGAAATCATTGCCTCAGTCACGCCAGCTTCTGAATAAGATTAAATCTCACATAAGGTCACTAAACAGAGCTAAGCAAAGAATTTTATTTATTTATTCCCTGAGCGTGTGTGATGTCCATTAGAATTTGAACCAGGTTTGCTATATTACCGTTCTATACAGACGTCTAGTTTGATTGGATAATAAAGATTTTAAATAAATAATAAGGATTTTTTACTTTTTTTATTATTATTATTATTTTATTTATTTATATTTTTACATTTTTTATAAAAGTCACAACAAATGTTATACCGCCTGCAAGCATTGCTGCATCTGGGTACCCCACTAATAGTCCAAGACCAAGTCTGGGTAAGGGACAGACCCAGAATAAGCTGCCTGGCAGGCTGTTTCCTCCAAGAAAATTCCTCACTATTTTTATTTATTAATATTTTTTTTTTCATTCTTAAAAAAGATTGGAGGCAAAATCATTAGGGTTCATCTTGCTATAACCAGCAGTAAAAATTTAAATATTATTTAAAAGTAAATATTTATTTAATATCCATTGATTATTATCAGCATTGCACATGTACAGTAGTAGTGCTCAAAACTTTCCATTGTGGACAATCTAGTCTAAAATGTGACACCAATTAATATAAGTTCCTTTATTATATATCCTTTCGCAATTGGGGAATCACAGCTCTATCGCAGAAATAAGGATTTCAAGGAACTATAAGCAAACGAGACGCGAACTGCTGAACTGAAACGGGCTCTTTAAGACAATTGATTCAGTCAAATGCAATCGACTCCTGTCAAGCTTCGAATCAGCTCTTGATTGCCAAAACTTACTTCGGTTTAAACTCGTGGAGCACGAGTAAACATATCATCTCTTCATCCTACAGTAATCGCAAGCCTCAGAAGGAAAAAATAACATCAGAAGGTATGTTGAAAGATATAGTACAACTCAGATGTTGATAACTTTCCGAGCACGTTGCGTAATCATCTACTCAGCGTGTTGACCGCGTTGAGAACTTGATAAAACATGAACGTCACCTAGCGTTATATTAAGGTTACCTCAGGAAAGTCATTTGTACACAGAAAGATTTTATGACAGAGTCTGTGTATATTTTTTTCTTATTTCTCTACCTCGCAAAACAGTAATCCTATTGGAGTGGAAGCAGGGGGAAAATTGCAGTCAATCATTTGTGTTAAACCCTTTGTATACTGTTGTTCCTCGGTCACTTCGGCTCTATCTCCAGTGAGAAACAATACGTTAAGATCTCCAAATATTTACTTGCCAGATTTAAATTTCTTATTTATTTTAGCAAATTACTTGTGTTTTGGCAGGTGTGCAAAAGAATAACAGTCTAAGTAGCCTACAATTTGCACAGTAACTAATTTCACATGGGCAAGACAACATGATAAGAACTAATGATTTGATTCTCAGCAAAATTGTCATACTCTTTATAACATTGTTTCTGCATTTAAGGACATGCAAAATGATCCAATCTCTGAGACATGGATGCAAATTCTATTAATGTTTCATGTTTATATGAAGACAAAGCTACAAAAATCAGTGCATTAAGTTTTTATTTGTCCTGCATGCTACAGCATTGACTTTTCCCAGTCATTTCTACTCTTAAAAATATGTTTTTAAAAAGCTTAGTGTAGCATTTGCCAGATTACTGATACTGTATAATAACACGGGTTTAAAGCATGATTGTTTTGGTTTATTTGCTAAACTTTGTAGACATGAATTGGGTTTAGTTCACACTGCAAGCTGAAGTGGGCCAAATCTGACTTTTTTGCCCAAATGTGACTCATATCTGATTTTCTTATAATGGTCTGAACAGCACAAATCAGATTTCTTTTCAAATCAGGCCCAGGCCACTTTCATATGTGGTCCTAAATTGAATACATATCTGATGTTTTGCAGTGTGACTTCACTCTGAATGCCGCATTTCAAGCTATTTTTGTTTTTGTTTTTACATCATTAATATGTGACAGACGTTCACAATTCTGCACTGGAGAATTAATGTTCTTTTTCTTATAACTTCGTTATTTAGGCTCTAATTGCACATTAACTTAAACATCACTAAACGCACACTAACACGAGCAGCATCCATTTTTATTTCTGCAAACATAGTGCCCTGTGTCTGATGTCACATCTTCTTCTGTGCATGCCGGTCACTTCACATACGGTTCACATATGTTGTCCCATAATACGGTCATATCAGTTGCACACTAAAAAACAGCCAAAGTGATTGAGAAAAACTAAAAACATTTCTGCTCATTCAAAGCAGGCTAATTGTGACCATGTTTCTGAGTGAGTGTAAAAAAAAAAAAGACCTACAAAAGTGGCAACTTCCACAGACCCATAACGTTCCACTATTCCCAGCAGTCCCTCAGGTCCAACCCTGCCGCTGGCATTGTACCCAATTAACTAAAATCATGTTAAATTAGAGCTATGATGTGTGTTTTGCTGAATTCCCATGTTAGATATTTGGCTCTTGTTCTGACAGCATTAGGTGAGGTGCTGAATCGCTGACTCACTAGTGGTACCAAAAAAATGGAAATGGAAATGAATGATTGTTTTAAAAAATATTTTTCATAGTCTTTATCACTCTTAAACCCGGTCCTGTCTGCCATTATTTAAACAAAAAGCTTGTTCCATCTCACATACACTCAGACTCAGATTAGAACAAGGTATAGGGCTGAGGGCAGGATTAGTTGTTATGAAAGTGGAGTGTGAGAATGTTAAAATGCATTACAAATATAGAACAAGATAAACTGAGTGACATACAGTTTATAGCTTTAACAGGAACTGCAGTGATGTAGTGATGGTATTGGCAGTGGGAGTGTTTGAAACAGTGTGCATGAGCTGAAATGACGCCAGCTTTGCGCAAAGACAGTGGTGTGATGAGATGTGTAATCACTGCTTTTTTTTAAAAATACTTTTAAGTCACCAGGAGCTAGTGAAGAAAATTAGAATTTGATTCTAATTTTATTTACAAAACCTCAAATCTTATATATATATATATATATATATTTAAACAATATTTATACAAATTTGTTTTTTTATAGTCTCTAAAGTGTTATAT
>JAUMHR010000011.1:2184342-2195602 GCA_032361145.1 Enteromius fasciolatus | reverse complement strand
TCAAATCTTATATATATATATATATATATATTTAAACAATATTTAGACAAATTTGTATTTTTAGACTCTCTAAAGTCTTCTATCATGTTGGCAAATAATAATTTGCACAGCACAGATGCTGTTAGATAAGTACCTGTGTAGAGCCAGTAAAATTCAAGGTGCAGTTTCTGAGTTTTTTGTTGCTCTGGGAAGTTTGCCTGCTAACAGATCGGGAGGAATAAAGATCCATCTGTTATATAAGTCCATCATCAGGTTTATTAAATATTGAAGCGTGCATTCTGAAGAATGCCTTTGCTTAAGCCCTTATCAAAATGAGAACCGCACAGAGAAGCTTCTGCATCCGCTCAGCCCTTTAGCCATTTTCATACACTCATTTTCATATGTCATTATTTTTTGTGAGTGATAATCGTAGCTAGTGTGGTATTCTGTAAATCGTTTTATTCTGTAAATTATTAAAACAGCAAAAACAGTTTGTAAAAGAAACGACACATTTCCCTGACTAATGGCAAATATATAAACACTATGTCTAAAGTACATAGTACATATGAACATACAGTGGGTACGGAAAGTATTCAGACCCGCTTAAATTTTTCCAAAAAAAAAAAAAGTTGTAGAAGGTCCACCATCACTGCAGCCCTCCAACAGTCGGGGCTTTATGGCAGAGTGGCCCGACGGAAGCCTCTCCTCAGTGCAAGACACATGAAATCCCACATGGAGTTTGCTAAAAGACGCCTGAAAGACTCCAAGATGGTGAGAAATAAGATTCTTTGGTCTGATGAGACCAAGATAGAATGTTTTTGCCTTAATTCTTAAGACTCGTGGCTCTATTAGATCTCCACTAAATACTGAGCAAAAGGTCTGAATACTTAGGAACATGTGATATTTCAGTTTTTCTTTTTTTAATATATCTTCAGAAATGTCAACAATTCTGTTTTTCTGTCAATATGTCTAAAAATGATTTTAGCAAATGGCTGCAATATAACAAAAAGTGAAAAATTGAAGAGGGGTCTGAATACTTTCCGTACCCACTGTAAATAAAAATTAAATATAAAAAAGGGTTACTGGGTTAGGGTTAAGTGTTGGAATGACTTGTTTAAGCACTGAAAAATGACTGATTGATTTTTACGAAAATTAATTAATTAAATCTTTCATTAACATGTTATTTTTGCACACAACATGGAAATGAGAAACTTGTTCCAGTTCATTTCTGGCACTGAAAACATATGGGAAACTGGCTCTCCATTATAAGAAATATCAAGGTTTAATTGAATATATTTTTAGACCAAGGTAATGAGAGCCATTCATTAAACTAAGCCCACCATAGAAAAGATTCTTTTGCATGTACAGAACGTTAATGAATGTCGAGCTGTTTAATTCATGTTCATGTCAGGTTAAGAAAAATATCAAGTTGAGCACAACAGAAAATGCTGTTAAATTCAAGGTTCTATGTCACAAAATCAATCATACAGAACCTTCAAGGTAAAGCCTCGTGAACAATGATGTCAGTACTGAAAGAAATGGTGTCTTTTTATATTTCTTAAAACCTCATGTAATATTTTTAAAAACCACGTTTGAATCGTAAAGCTACATATGACTAATATCAATACTTTTGAGAAAAGAATATTCTCTGATTATGACAATTAAATAAAACCATCTCAGAGGTTTTCTCAAGGCCAGTCGTGACAAACCTCCAGCCCAGCTGCCCCTCCCTCCCACACTCCCTCCGCAAAGTGTGTTGAAATGAGGCCTGATGAAAAGTCTATGGCGGGTGTGAATAATTCATGAATCATAAATTACAGCGCATGCCTCCCTGTAGGGGTAGTTATTTCACACCAGCTGTTCTGTAGCCTCCTCCTGTGCAGAAAATTAAAGAGAGGCAGTATCCTGAACTGTCCGCCACCCTGACCGCGTCTCAGTGCTGTCCACCTCTGCCAGAGCTTTTATCATGACATCTTGTTCTTCGATACAAAAGGAACAGAACTGTGTGTTTTCTTTGTTAGGCTCGATCGATAGCTTCCTTCAATATCTGCACACAGCACGACTGGCCCCACAGGGCTACCTGCTAGAATTTTTGTGTGAGCCATAAAGCAGCAGTTTTTTTGTTTATTAACAGGTCATTATAGTACTAAAAAGAGCTGACGCAAAAAAAAAAGTCCTATTTCTGATGTCACGCGTGATTTTAAATAAGCATGTATATTCTTGTACCTTTGAGGTAATCTAGCATGGCTCCTAAAAATGTTTTTACCAAAAAGACAAACTAAACACCACAAAAGCCCTTTAATGTGATAAAGAACAAAGAACAAAAGCTTTCGTAGGTCTTAATATTTTATTTATTCATTTGATTTTTCAAAACTATTTTTTCATAATAAATCTTCACTTTGAGGTCATCAAAGAATTGTCACAATAAAAACAAAAGAAGGTATTATAGAAAAATTGTACACAAATAAAAAACACACAAAAACAAAAAGCAACATTTTATTCAGAATGTCATATATTTTATACCTCTTGTACATTCCACACAGTACAAGATAGCAGAGAGAAGAATGTTTGCAAACACTTTTGAAGGGTTGTTTTTGCTATCTTTGTGCTTTTTAGCTAAAATCCAATACTCCGTTTTGGGGGGCTGAACTCATTTGTTACTTTTTGAGATTACGATATTGTCTTTCGGTAGACTCGGGAGTCCTAAATACCATGCATAATTTGTTTGGTCACTAAGACAAGCAAGAGGATATTGCTTAAACGGTCCAAAATCTTATTTTCCACATGTCTGTTTGCTTTCCAAAACCTATACTCATACTCGTCTTTTAATGTTGACACAACAGCAGAAAAAACAAACAAAAAAAAGAGTGAGTATGACAAAAAGAACAGATGTTGGAGATGCACATAAAGGAGGGAAAATAAAATCTGTATAGCTAATGGCAGAAAGGGTTCTATCGCTATAGCAACACATTAAAAATTAATTTTTAAATTGTTTTAACCTTGGTTTTTTCTAAAAAAAAAAAAAAAAAAAAAAAAAAGAAAAAATAATAAATTTGAAGAGCAGGTATACTGTAGTTGGCATCATCTATATAACAGGCTATAAAACACCACTTCAGCCACAGTCCAGAGAGCACACAGATAGTCTTTGCACCGTATATAAACATGTAATAAGATACTTTACGTGCATGGAGATTTCCTCAATCTATCCCGAATGGCCCCGGTATTCCTTGCCGTCATCTGTCACCGTTTTGACAAACATACAAACAGAAGAAAATCCATCAACCTTTACACTTGGATTGATATTTAAGGCCTCCACAATTCTCTTTGACACCAAGGGTTCTGTCCACTGAATGGAAATCAGTTCGGATCCCACAAGGAGCGGTCCTTTCTCATCCAAACGCGCAATACTGCCATCAGAAAAGGGAGTCAAATACTTTGGCTGATTTAACAATCATAGGTAGCATCTCATTTGAAGTCCTTCGTTCCTTTTCCATCCGTCCCCATCGGTGAATGTCTGTTTGGATTGTTGCAGATGGTTTGTCTGGCTTTAGAGGGAAAATGTTCCGGCAACACATATACAGGCAACATAATATGAAATACACTTAATTCTAACCAGCGGCCTTGTCTCTCAGTGATCCACAACTGTAGTAGTGACTACACGGAGTCTTCTCGCACACTTCATTTTGTACACACTTTTCAGCTCAGTAAAGTTCTGGTGTGCTTGGTTATAAAGTATGTTTTCTTGTTAGTAACAGTATATTGTGTCTTAGGTCAAACTAAGACCGTTTAGTCTTTTTCGATGTATTTTTTTCTCAATTACTATACACAGGTGGATCTCCCTCCCCTTTTGCGTGTGAGTTCGGAGCACAGGATCTGTGGGTGGGTTGTAAGGGGGGGGGAGAAAGTCTGTGAGATCAGACGTAGTACTCCTTGTCCTTGTTCTTTTTATCTTTTTTATTTTTGGGCACGCCAATGGGCTTTTCTTTCACAGCGGCTCCGTTGGGCTGTGTGGCGGAATTACTAATGTAGTTACGGCTCTCGTCCACGTGGTACGAGCCCTCGTCGCGATTTCGGTATTTGTACATGGCGTAGAGCAGGATTAGGATGCAGAGGGCGGCTGCTGCGACGATGCCTACGACCATACCCGTGGTGCTGCTGGACTCCCGAATCACCTCCGGGCTGGGGTAACCTTTGGCTTCGGGCAGTGGAGGGTGAGCTGTGGACACATAGGAAGGGAAAAGAGAGCAAAATCCTTTATTACAGCCACAGAGATACTAATTTAGCTCTATTATTTCACGGCTCTCTAAAAGACTTCATTTTGATTGGTGACTTGCGGCATTCAGTGTTTAGCTATTTTCTAATATCCACCATCATTCGTGGCAATACTAAATGTTATCCAGGTCAATAGGGTAACTCGATTTTCCTGTGCAATGACAAACTTCTCCATCCCTGTTGCTGGGAGCTATGGTCAACACTGCTCTAACACACCTTCTTGCAATTATCAAGTAACCCTGAACGCCTTGATTAGTTCAGGTTCAGGTGTGTTTGATTGGGGTTGGAGCTGAAATTTCAGGACCAGGTTTGGAGACTTCCATTGGTTCCTAACACTAGTTCTGGAGCAGCACAACAGTGCACATTTTAGATGTCTCTCTTTGACGCATCCACTTCAGGTCTTGGAGTCTTTACTAACAAGGAGTTAGGTAAGCTTGGTCATGGAAACATACAGAATGTGCCAATTTGGAGATACTCCAGAACAAGGGAAATGTAAATCACAATACTTGAGAAGTGATCCATTGCCATTTCTGTCATAAGGCTGCATCAAATGTGATTTTCATGCACATCTTGTCAGTAAAGACAGTTCTGTGATCAGTAGTAAATCATGTCCATTCAGATGGAGCAGCATTTACTATACAGAGCCGTAGTTCACTGGAAATATTATTTAATGACATGTTTTTACTCCAAACTTATTTCATAACTTCAGTCGAGGATTTATTTAAAACACTTGTGTGATATACAGTATTGTGGATTCTTACACCGAATAAGGCACGTAACATTTCACAGCATTCTAAGCAGTGATTAAGGCTAATTAATGTAGATTAGCATTGCATTAATACTTCATTATAATTAAAAGTATAATCGGACAAACCATATATTGTCATAGTCTTTGTGTTTATTAGTAACGTTGAATCAATGAAAGCAGTTACATCTTCTGTTTATTCAGCTACCGCGATAGGAATTTCTTCTGCGGTGTGTATTTGGAGTTTCTGCTCACTCTGTAGCCTTTGGATGGAGATCTATTACCAATCACAGAACCGTGCTTCACTGATAAGATGCACATCTATCACAGCTTTTGCCTTATCACGATTGCACAATGTAGTGATGGGCATTTCGGCTCGGCTCCCTTAAAAGAGCCGGCTCTTACAGCTCCCAAACGGCTCTTTATTTAGTGTCACTCAGAGCCTTTTATTTTAACCCAATTCATCAATTGTGAATGTTTTGTGTATTGATAAGCAACTTTTTAATTCCTTATTTTTCATTAAAAAATACACAGTTACTATTATTTAACATTTTAATAACTTTAATTGAACACAACCACAGCAAACAAATCAAATAACCTAAATAAAGGGAAAAGTCATACATATATATAACAAAACACTTATGTCTTTAGTGCAGGTTGGCATTGAGAAATATGAGATGCCTCAAGCTGATGGGCTGATGCGATTTCTCCTCTCTGTAATCCTGTTTTTTTTTTTCTAGAAGACTCTTTCTGTCGCTCTGTTTTCCTGGCCTGTACCACTACATACACGCTATCTTTAAAGCATGCGCTGCCTTTCCTTCTTTCGTATAATTGTACGATCCTAGTGAGTCCTCCTATGTGATTAGCCGCATGGTGTTTCCAAATGAAGCCCCGCCCCCTTACGGCAGAAGAGTCGGCTCTCCCCAACGGGGAGCTACAAAGAATCGGCTCTTAGAGACGGCCCATTCGTGAGCGACACATCACTAGCGTGATGAATCATGCAGCCCTATTCTGTTACATTGCGATATTAGTATTATAATAGTGTTCTTTTTCTTAAGCCATTGGATTTTCCTTAGCTTTAAGATAATGTGGAGGTAAAATGAGAATTTTAACATGAATATTTCATGTCCATGTATTTACTTTATTTAGTCAGAAGCCATTTAATTAACTCCATGTTGGGGTCGTCCAGGCTTAATTTGCAATAATGACCAGCTGACTGCTTATCCCTTTCTTAAAAACCTTAAACCATTTAAGTAATTGTTCTTATTGATTATGAAAGTTAATTTACAAGTATTCATTACTGTAATGTCAATATTGCAGCTTCTTTCACTAAAGAGAAACGATAATATTCAGTTCTGAGCTGAAGAGAAACACTAAGAGGAGAAGAAACTTGAAAGAAACCCAAAAATCAATATTTCTTTGCCAAATTGATTTCTCTCCTGACGAGATTAGATATCCCACTGAGAAACTGCTTCACGGCACAGTACAGTCACTTGAGTAAACAGAATATAAACTACAAAAACTGCACTCAGCCATGCAATATATGTATAGTATGTACTTCCGCTGAACGGACAAACTTGTACAGTAAGCTTGTGCTAACACACTTCGCTTATCAAACCGTAACGAAATACATCTGGCTGTCACAGATAGAGCAATCAGAATGGATATGTCGTGCATTTTCCATGAGCTGTGACCATTGAGTGAACCTCTCTTCCTGGCTATTTATTCCTGGCAATGAGTAGCGTGGTGGGTGGAATAGTGTGGTATAGTTTCTTCTGATTTATGTCTCTTGGAGAGGGGACAGTAACTGCGAGACAGCGCGGCTGCAGGCTGAACGCAAGCGCTCGACAAAACAACACCTGTGACAAAGCCGTTTACAGCTAAGGCCGATCCACCGCAGGTGCAGGAAATGAGATGATGACAAAGTACAGGGAATTATGGATGGCGACCTCTGCTCAAACATCTGCTTTTAGAAATGTTGCATGGAAGGAGGACACTTTGGGGATCCGTAACATCATTTATCTGAGACCTTCTGAGCTTTGCATTTTTTTTAGTGCCTTTTTACAAGATCATTGCATGACATGTTTCATGCCTTTGCTTTCATTGCCCTATTTATAATATGACTGTTGCATGGGCCACTAGAGTCTGTAACTAAGCCAGCTGAAAGAATCCAGATTGGGTTAACCTTTGTGCTTCATTTTTCATGTCGAAAGTGGTTTGCGCAGTCGACTGAGTAACCAGGATGCACCCGCTGCGTGGAGAAATGGGAAACGCAGTATGTGCAATGCTAGCATGCTCGCTGGCCTTTTTTGAATTTATACGTCAAACGAAATTGCCAGGTTTCTTTAACCTGCACACAATCAGAACAGGGATTCTGGGTAAAATAATCAAAGATACTTCCTTAATCCCACTCTATCCACTCCTAAATAGTATTCAAAATGACTAATATCACATACAGTAGAATTTAAGATGGATAGTATTCACATTGGGACTTCGGCATACGTAACACTGCATAAACACGAAATTATATTGAAGCACAAAGAAATTTTGATGACAGGCAGAAGTTTAAGTTTGTTTAATATAATGACCTATTTAAAAACTCATTTAAGCAATGAGCTCCCTCTGTGCCAAAAAGAAAATTAAAATACTATATTTACAGCACATAAACGGGGTAAAGGATTTAATGTGGTTTAATGAGGAATTAATGTCTGTTTTAAGAGGCAAAGGCAGATTATACAAACATATATTTCAGCGCACATTGTGAATACTTTGATAAATGAGCACATAAGCAACAGCTCAGCTCAGGTAACAGCGCGTCCTAACCGGCAACAAAATGATAAAAGCACTTTGGAGTTAATCTGAGCTCCTGTTCAAACTAGCTGCGACAAGCGGTGAACGCCGCTACATTTTGTCAGTCGCTCGGTTTCTATTTCTGCACCGTAGCGTTGGATTATTAAACATCAAACATAGATGAGCCTAGCAGAGGTTGTTTTTGGAAGCTGGGAAACATCGGATATGACAAATCCCTCAAGATCAACAAGGAACACCACAAAATGGATGCCGCCCCACGAATGTGCTGAAAATGTGTTCGAGGTTTACGCTTTTCAGTTCGCCCTCGCTGTTTTGTTGCGTTGAATTTTCGCATTCAGAAAAATGACTTCTCACTGGAATCTTGTTGCGCTTGACACAACAGAGACATTATTTCTAGTTTGTTTTTATTTTTCTGCTGTACAATGAATTTGTGAGAAATGATGCCATTTGGTATTTTGGTAAGTGCATTTGGTAAAATGTCAAATCTAATGATGGTTTCAACTCAAAATTCTAGGGTGAACACGCTAGGCGGAAAATGTATTTGCGTTCTTGTAACTTGTACTGTAGTCAAATAATCTTTCATGGAGTGATTTCAAACAGAATAATGGAAAAAGAACAAGTGGACAGTAATAATATAAAAGAAAGATGACTAACCTAACCCACCTGAACTTGGGTCACAAGGGTCGATGTCCTCATCGTCGCTGGGACATTCTGCCGACGCTACCAGAAGATCATCCTGTAACAGAGACACAGAAGAGATGAAGGGTTAGTCAAAAACACCTAGTGGCATCATTACAGTTTTATAGGGCTGCTGTGTCATCTAAGGCCTCATGCTGCTAAAGAGAGAGAGAGGAGCGAAAAAGGAAATGTCCTTTCCACTGCCACTCTGACATCTCTCACAGGTCCTCTGAGCTTTGACTCACAGGCGTGATCAAAGGTGTCCTAACCGTCAAAGGTCACAACATTTCCTCAAAAACGACCGTGTCTGTGGATTATAACACACCAAATCACCTTATAGTACAGTCTGGAGAGACTTCCACATCAAGGCAGTTGGAAAAATCGATCAGAGCAGCACAAACAAATAAACGCACATACACAAAGATTTCACAAATCCTTTGACGAATACAATTTAGCTGGCAGTTGCTTTATAAATACAGTCGCGCAGGAACATGTGGTGTACGGAGCATCAAATCCCCTCACATGCTTCCGTCCCGCTGGAAAACAATCTCTTCAAACGTGCCTTTTAATCTGAAATGAAACCATAGCAAGCAAATCTAAAGACAAGCCCTATCAATGACAACACACGGCGCTGAGACGCGCACAACACCACATACTGAAGGAAATCTTGCCTCTGCTCCAGTGATGGTTCCGAAGGGAAAGAAAGCCATGTTGAGATTTCACGCTTTGAATTCCAAAGATGGTATCCGACTGCGGTTTAATAGCTCAGAACGTCTCTCCGTGCAGGAATTCTCCATCAACTATGTAAAAAGGTAGCGAGCTCGATGTTCCTCTCAGTGCTACAGCAGAAAATTCCATCTGACGACGTTGCTTTGGTGGCATCCATTTAGTGCCAGTCTTCACACTTCTCTCTCTCTCTCCCTCTCTCTGCAATTAGCCAGAGTGTGTATACATTTGCCAGCTGGCCAAACGTGTACATGCATGTGTGTTTGTCCCAATAGAAATGCAGGACTGGCTGAGTGTGTGCGTGCGCGCAGGGAGGAAAGACATCGATTTGTCTCTCTGAGCTCACACAGTCTGCCCACAGGCTGCGGGGCAATGCCCACGCCAATCAGGACCTTTTGCCATCATCACAGCCACGCGGACCACACGAAACAACACGGGAAGAGAAAGCGACTGAGAAGAAAGGGAGAGGAAAGTGGGAGTGGGAGGGCACCCTGCACGCTTGTTTCAAAGTGGTTGCTATAACCACATGGTTGCCATTTTCCTTGCAGCGATATCTGTTCAACTCCCAGCTCTCAAACACCCTGCAAGTAGGTCAGTGCGGGTGAATAATTTAGATGCCTGACGTTACAGTGCTGGTTTGTGTGCTGCTGGAATGCTGGGAGACATGGAGGTAATGTGTTGCAGCAGGAGTGCACAACAGAGCCCTCGATAGAGGCCGGCAGCACCATGTGTCTGCCTGACTCGAGAGAGAGAGAATAATAACACCGAGGTCCTGGGAGCCACAGGCCGATGGGTGAAGTCATCCATACCACTCCATCTCTCGTTCTGCGAGCTGACATGTACAAGGCATAAAAGACCACAACTATCATAGACATTGAGATTCGTACTCAACCGGAATGTGGTAATGCTCTTGAAATAAAACGGATGGGGGAAAGGTATACAGTCTTAATAATGCATAGTCTTCAGCGAGAGATAACTTAAACTCAATGTTCCTTTTCTTGACATGACCACGGGGAGAAAAAGGGAGTTCTAGAACAGGGATGAAGGTGTGGGGTAACAGTTAAAGATGTCAGGAGGAAACTGACAACACAAGTGGAGATCCATGAGGTATCACCATTGTGCTCAAACAACCATCTCAAGCTGCAAGTAGAGCGTGGCAACATATATTGAATTTTCACAACATGTACTACTATTCAAAGTCTTGGGATTGGAAAGATTTAATATTTTGAAAGGAATGCCTTGTATGCGTACCCATGCTGTTTTTATTTCAACATTTTAAAATGTAGTTTCTTTCTCTGATGGAATTTTCAGCAGACACTATTTTAGTCTACAGTGTTACATCATCCTTCTGATGTCATACTAATGTGCTCAAGTAAAATTCATGATCGTTAATGTGGAAAACAGTTGCTGCTTAAAAAAAAAAAAAAGTTAAAAGAAATAAAAATCTTTAGTAATGTTATGAATGTCTTAACTGTCACTTTTAAATAATTTAGTGCATCTTTGCTGAATGTTAAAAAATTCTTACTGACCCCATACTTTTAAAAAGTAGTGTATTTCCAATGATTCTGTTATTAATTTAAAATCAAATTTTAATTATGTTTCCTGCTAACACGTCATTAAACCAATTTCCTTCCTTGTGTTCCTTTAAATTCTAACTGTCCTTTTCTTGGTTTAATCGGTTCAAAACTCTGATTTACATATATTTGTCCTCACTTGAAAATGATCAAGGACATACTTGAGTGGAATTTTTAATATATTAAAAGACATGTAATAGAAAACATGCTTTGACTATTTTAACTAAATTTTTTATGTTTTGAGTTTGTAGATCTTGCATTGGAATGCTTGTAATCTTTCACACTAATACAGATGTGTTTTACCGTTTTTGAATCCATTCAGCCGATCGCCGGGTCTGGTAGTCCCAAAATTAGCATAGCTTAGCATAAATTATACTCTCTATACTCTCATTCCGGCGTAATATCATTGCGCCTGCTTCACTCGTGGTACGGCAGCAAAATTCCTTGATTATTACGCCGGAATGAGAGAATAGTT
>JAUMHR010000011.1:2148620-2184242 GCA_032361145.1 Enteromius fasciolatus | reverse complement strand
CTTAGAGTGCAACAAGCATAAAATGTATCATTTTCATTAAAACTTTATTTGAACAAATTGAGTTGACCCAACTCAATGAAATTTAATCAGATTAATTTATTTTTTATGAGTTGGGGCTACACATATTTATTGGATGGAAATCCTGCCTTCAATTAAATTGAGTTGGTTTCAGTTTATATCTTCCTGTTTGCCCTTATTTGGTCCTTCCTGTGTCATTTGTGATTATTAGTTGATTTCCTTCCCCCTGTGTTTCCCAAGCTGTGTCATGTCTTGTAATCAATGTGCTGTGTATTTAACCCATGTCTTTTGAATTCAGTTTTGTCCGTCGTCTAATGTGTTTGGTGTCTTCTATGCTTTGTGAAGATCTTTTGATTTATTATTAAAAAAGGACATTTATGTTTATTGCAAACTCTACATCTCCAGCGCTCTATTTGACCTACACTAGACGTTACAACACCCAACTGGACTGCCTTTCTACCTTACCAAGAATTCTCTATTTACCTTGTTTTCACAATGTGCCTCATCTTTTGCCTGACCTTTAGATTATTCCCTGTGTAATTACTGATTTATATTTGCAGATTGTCTGCTCTACTCTTCAGAACTTTGACCATGTTATTCTGCCTGCTGTTTTGCAGTTTACTGTTTT
Source organism: Enteromius fasciolatus (assembly GCA_032361145.1). Classification (NCBI taxonomy): domain Eukaryota; kingdom Metazoa; phylum Chordata; class Actinopteri; order Cypriniformes; family Cyprinidae; genus Enteromius; species Enteromius fasciolatus. The sequence continues at coordinate 2,183,596 of JAUMHR010000011.1, read as the reverse complement.
CTGAAGATGCAAATGGATTCTAACACCATTCACCTCCTGCCATGTCTACACTATATATATATATATATATATATATACACACACACACTTAAAAAAAGATAATACCATACTTTAATGCAGTGACTTTGGATTGTACCTACAAAAGCAAAAAAATCCAAACACTTGTTTGTGGCTGAACCGCTACAATTTTAACTTGCTTGAAGCTCGCAAAGCTTCAATTTGTATGGTAAGTATCTTCCCCAACACTGCACACAAAGCAAGAATGCCAATCACTATCAAAAGCCAGCGATAGACTTCAACTAATTAAATGTTTACAGGCAAATATCCTAAATCTCTTCCAAAAGGTTATATCAGCTATCAACTCACCCCAGCACGCATGTGAACGTGCAGTGAAGTGGATGAGGATAGAACCCACCTACCAATGCTGGTAATGACATTCTGGCAGGCACACCACAACAATGAGTCCAAGCACTATCACACCTTGAGGGTATTTCAAAATAGCTTGACCTGATGGAAAAATACTGCCAGCGAGCATTGCTCCAGCAAATTAGGCTCAGCATGTTCCTCTCCTTCAACAAGATAAAAGTGTTGCTTCAACTCCAAAGGAGAGAAAGAAAGAGCCGATCTATTCCTCCTGCTAATTATGTAGTCTTTTTGCCCTATTTTTGCCTCACTGATTGCAACATAACACTTCACAGTGAAACACATGTGACTATAATATCTGGTAATATCACACTGTTTTATGAGCCTCATTTAAGTCTTAAATTAATACTTGAAATAAATATGCTATTAAACATAATTATATACATAATTATATATAATAATCTAATGTGCTAGCTATTACTTGACAATGACATGGCTCACAGCTAATATAAATGGCATTGTACAATATCGCTTGAGTGGAAAAGAGAAAAAACATCTTTTCTATGCATCTTTAACTTGCATAGAAAAACAAGAGAGAAAACTCAATTAGAAAAATATTGCATTGCATATATTAAAAACCATCTACACTATATTGTGGCTAAATATCAACAGTGAATAATAAATTCCTAGATTTCAGTACATTGCATTCATACTGGCAAATTGGGGCCACTAATGTCAGTGTTCAGTTGAAATCCATTTAGAAGAGGTGGGTAATACATTTTGAATTGGTCTGGCATAGTGGCATTTGAGATTAAAGTGTCTCTCAGCGGCTAGACTGACCTATCAAGAAATCCTTTCGCCTTTCCCAAAGATAAATCCCTCATCCCAAAAACGCATGAATGACATCTGCTGATTACTTTTTAATTTCATTATAGGAGTTTAATGAGAAAATCATCTTATTAACAATGATCGGCTCTACATAAATGGCGACGGTGAACTCATTGAGGTCCCTCGACTGTCTGAGTATCCAGCACCTTTAGCCCAGACACAATCCTAAAATGTCTGCTGCTCTGACGGGGTTAGCCATGCTTCTGAACCCCATGAAATGAGCTGTCCTCCATTACAGACTGCTCCAATTGAATAAATGTTGGGAAATAACCACCGCCATAAATCGTTTGTATTATCTGCTGAAAACACCAGCAATTCTAGGTGTACAATGAATACGGATAAAGTGTGACACTTAATCACATACCATGGATATTTTTCAGGAACACCTTACAGTAAGGTTCAATTCACTGAAATAAAAAAACCATGACATCTTGCAATAATCTCTACAGTGAATGGTGTGATAAAATCACTCCAAATATTAATTTAAGACTTTTTACTACAGTAAATTAATGGAACAAATCTCCCAGGATCAAATGCGAATTATGATCCATTATAAACATTTATACATGAATGGAGAATGCCATTATCTCTAACATCTACTCACCTATGCGTCCATCTTTATGGCCTCATAAATTTGTATTTCATCAATATTCTTGGCTAAATTGGATATTTTCCGTTCACATGTTGCCTTAAGCACAAATGTGTTTATTAACGTGCTAATAAGACACTGGCAAAAGACTGGCCTTTATGGTTTCTTAAGACTATGATTGGTTAAGTATTTGGAAGGAGGCAACCAAACAACATTCCATTAGTTGTTTTGTATGGGCAGCCAACTAAAATATTGTGAACAAGTTGAAATGCACATTACCACATATTAATGAAAAAACTGTAATTATTAATCCTTTACATCTAAATTGTGCTCATTACTGGGTCTATCGCATTATACCATGAACATGCTCAGTCTTCTTCCTTACAAATTCAGCTGCTGCAATCTGGTGTCTCATCGACTGTAATTAATCAGGCATCATAATATGATAATATCATAATTAATATTTGTAATATTGTTGCAGTGATTGTTGCCATATCACCTGTTTTGTCCACCATAATGATATATTTATTTCAAGTGGAACCTTTAAGATCACATACAGTAAAATAATGAGATATTGATGTAGCCATATTGATCACATTTGAATTGTCAGAAAGTGTCTCACTTTACCTGTATTATCTCAGTTGTTTAGAAGCAAATCTTGTTTTCAGACTTAAGTGGTTCGAAAAGATTTGTGAAGAGTGCTTCAGATATGAATGAGAAAGAATGACCACTTCCACATGACTGCTAATCAGCAGAGGAAATTCCTACAAACAAAACTCTTGTTACAGAAAAAATGACATTAAGCCACTTGACATTGACGTTCTAATGTTCTTTTTCCTATTTATTTATATCTTTTGAGCCAAATATCTTCCAAAATGATTCCAACTGAAACTCTGTGTTTGATTGAAATGTGCACCCAATTTAAGATAAGGTCTAGCATAGGACTGGTGTCTTGTAGATATGAAGACTGGGAGTCTGGAGGCAGTATTAAATCCATAAATAACACAACATACTCCTCCTCCAGAAAAAAAAAAAAGCTCTTTTCTTTCTTTCTTAGCTCTTTTGGTACTTCAAGCTACACAACATCAGTTCCAACTGGCAGCATGCCTGAAACATTGCCTCTCTTCCTTATAAAAAAAAGTCTTTGAAGTTTTGTGTCAAAGAGCGCTGAATGAGAACAGAGTAAGGTGATGGGATTTGTGATGGATGAGCGGCTGTTAGATTACAGGAAGTGCTCATAAGCGAAATGCGTGACCTTGTGTGACTTACGCTACAATTAAGATAAAAAGTTGGTCAGTTTGTACTTGTTTTTTAGCCTGTACACAAAGTCTCCCGTAAAGTCAAAGTACAAAGTAGATTATCATCTTTTAATCTTTAATCACCTGTGTCTGCGAGGTAGCAATATTGATTTATTTCTAAATATTGACATTGTGGTTTAGCTAGCAGGTTAGTTCCTTTTTTTTCACAACAGAAACCCGGTGGCGTTTTCCACCCCCATTTCTCAGCGTTTCATTTAATACAGCAGAGCGTATGAATGAACGCGACAGTGGCAAGTCAGCAAAGGTACGGTTGTAGTAATTTAAGAGGCTGTTCCACTTTTGTAATTACATTAACGAGGCATCCGATGTGCAACGGCAGGCGTAATGGGATTTTAAATACGTATTGATCAACACGTCACAGCGGGCTTTCTTCTTGCTATCACACACAGGGTCATCTGTGACAATGACACAAGTGAGTGATGGTATCTGAGGTGCGTTTCTCGGCAAAGCAGAAACGATTGTAGGCAGCTAGCACAGCATTTTTCTAGATTATAGCAAAACATGCTAAATGGAATGAGCTGCCCAGATGATTTCACCGGCAACAGAAATAAGACCTTTCAGGAAGAGTACAAATTTGACACTTCTAACGCAACACTGCTTATTTAAACAGGTGCAGGAGGTTACAATTCAGAGGATTTACTATAAATACTCGAGCTGTTGGTATTCTTTATGCCGCCATGTCAATTAGACTTAAAGAATTCTAATTTGGAGTCAATGTAGTCCCACCTGTGAACCAGGCTTTGCAGCGCCTGCAGCAACGATTCAGCTTTACAGGCTCTCTCCGTGTGAAATGACAGCAATTAGACCCACCGGCCTTCTGCGCACCACCCGTATTACCGCAAGTCTTTTATCCTCCCCAAAGCAACTTAGCATAAGAACGATGGTAATACGGCTGCAAAGAGCAGACAAGCTCAATCTCACAGGCGCACACTTCATCTATGCTGTTCGGCACTTATTTTAATAAGATATTTGCACTTGTCTTCGATCCGGCTAATGTCAAGTAAAAATGGGTTTATGCATTCCCAGCGACAAGCACACATATAAACATTAAAAAAAGGTCTGTATGAGGGCTTAGAGTTCATTCATGCTGAAAGCAAGGACACCGTTCAAAGGACCCCTGATCTTCAGAGGTCTTTAAACACATGAGCTAGTATCATATTAAAGCGATATGGATTAAAACCACAGAAAAACTTACCGATAAAGTACAGTTATGTCTACCCGATCTGGCCTTTTTATTGCTGTAAATTAACAAATGGCCTTAAACAAAGAAATCAACAGTTATTTAACATTAGGTTTTGTTCTTAATTTAAAATTATTAGGTTTTAGCAACTTTTCTTCAGACTGCTGTAGGAACTTTGCATGGTTCCAAATCTTACGGGGCTCTTTGTGAAAACCAGCTCAAACTTTCATTATAAATGCTAAGACGACAAGCGTGTGAAATCGCACGGTGATAGATGCGCTTTTGCTATTTTTCGCTTAAGAACTTTATCTCACGTTTAAACACTCCTTTAAGAGAAACAGAATAGCTAATACTAAACCTTTTTTTATAGCTTCAGTTATCATATTCAGTCGTAGCTTAATTAAAATGTAAAACTGCAACTGTTTACTCTGTTATTTAGTTCTGGCACTCTTTGACTGGCTTACAAGCATTTAACATGCATATGCAAGCAATAAAAATAGAGATTTCCTATGCATGTATATATTTATTGACTTACATGCTGGCAATTGATGTTCTCAGCCGTGCAGAGCTTAACTGAACATCCCAATATTAGGAATGAAATGAAACAGAAGTTTTCCTGAATCTCTGATTATATTACGCGCTGCCTTGTAATTAATTAGGCTGCAATTATTGGTAAATTTGTGTTGTAATTGTTGAAATTTAATTGCAGGACTTCACTGAAGCACGTAACGAAATGTGTGCAATTAGGAAGATGCTATGAGAACAGTAAACAGAATATAAATGAACAGAAAATGCAAATTTCACTTCATTTCCTCTCTCTATAACAACTTTGCTCCTCACACACAAACACAAACATAGCCACAGAAAAATAACACAATGCAAAATTCATTCGATAATGCCAGTGTGACCCTGCTGGCAAGGTCAGCCGCCACACGCACCATTTCATTCAATTTTACAGACAGATGAAAACCAATTTTCTATGAGAAAATGGAATGAGAGAAAATAGAAATGCCACTGAAAATGTATTCAAATGTGCTAAGAGAAGCCTGAAGCCCCCACATCTTCTGTGGGCATTAGCCCATTCAGGATAGTGTGATGGCCTGGGTGTCAACGCCTTACAGAGCACAATCAAAGAGACCCGCGAAAGACAGAAAGCACACCTACCTGCTCCGCCTATCACGGATCCCTCACATTTCAAACCAAGGTGAATAACCCCCGTCAGTCTATGTGTGTTTTAAGTTCAGTGGATATACCAGCATGCAGTGGTCTGTGAGCCGAGAGCAGGATGTGAGTGCTTGCAGTTGTGATAGTGCCAGGTGCCGTTCACTTACCTCAGCTGGATCTCACCGGGCTCTTCAAAAATTGTAATTTAATATCAAAGAGCAGTAAAGTGCTACTAAATTAATATGCATCGGTGCATTGAGGCTGTATGGATGCTCTAAAAGAAATAACTGCCTGCAGAATATGAAAATTTTGAATATCTTGATATGCTCTTACCTGATATTTTTGCGATGATCTGACAACACGTTTGTATTTATATTGAATGCTTTTAAATGTGCCTTAGTCAACTCTTTGTGTGGTCAATATTTACTGAAATAATAGAGATAAACCTCGCGAATTGTTTTTTTTATTTTTATTTTCTTTTTAAAAACACTATAAATTATGACAAATCGACTTTAGGAATTAATACATTTTATGTTGCCAATAATAACACTACATCTACATTTGCTGTGCATTGATTTCTAAGACTACTTCAAATGTGCAATTTTAACCCTACGTTACATTTGTTGACGCATCGTACAATGACTCATTTCTACGACATCTCACCTACCTTCCAGCCCCTCGTCATATTTGTAGAGAGTGACACAGAAAAATCAGTGTGACTTCAGTACCACAAACACACAAATAAACAGATGCATGTGTAAAGCTACAGGTACAGGAATATACATGGAGAGCTTAAAGAGCTCAAGTTAAACCACATCATTACATAGTATGAAAGAAGCATTATATACCTTTTCTTTTGCCTATGATATTGATATAATGGTTCCATGAAGAGAAAGTCCAGAGAGATACAGGAAAATACAAAGGAGAGGAAAGAGGCAACAGTCAGAATTATGACCGCGTGTTAGATTCAGAGACAGAAAAATGAAAGGTTACGTTCAGAAGAGACTCCATGCATTGCGTACGAAAAGAGAAGAGGGCAGGCAAGAGGAGATGGAAGCTTCCTATCGCGATACATGCCAGAACATGACGATAACATGACGGCTAATGCTTTCCAGTTTCGGAGCTCGAGAATACAGACTAGCACATTTACAAAGAGTGAACAAACCCCTGAGAGAAGTCCCTGTAACTCACATCATCCACTGGGTTGAAAGTATTTTTCCCCCTCTATATGAAAATGAAGTTGGCAAGCAGCAATGGAATAGCGGGGCTGTTGAGAGAATGACGGAGAGAAAAACCAAAGCGCAAAAGAAGCGGCGAGATGAGTTGAAGGGAAGTTAGAGAGAAACGACAGAGAGAGAGAGAGAGACAGAAGAGAGGGTGGGGAAAAAATGGAAAAGACCAAACCATCCATTGACTCAGCGCCAAGCCAGAAAGAAAGCAGCCCCAGTAAATCCCTACCAGCAGTGAAGGGAGATGAGGAGGATTCAGCACAAGGCAGTGAGAGAGAGAGAGGCAGAGAGATGGAGGAGGGAGTGGCTGATGGAGGCAAAAAGATTTTAAACCCATACCTTGGTCGCCCATCATCAGGTGCGCAAGACCTTAAGGGAAGACAAGAGCACAGTCAGCACAGAGAACGGGATCATGGGAAGGTTTTCTGTCACATTGACACACGGGCATCTTCTGAATGGAGGATGCCCGCAGTGTGGAGTGGGGTGGGTTGGGGGAGGGGGTTGGGGTCAAGAGGTGAGGGAGAGAGTGGGCGTGAGGGAACATTCAAAAAGCATTTCCTCAACCCAGCGGTTGCAATGCTTTATCGGTCACACTCAAAAGAGACAATTCTAGATTAGAAAAGAAAAAAAAATCACTTTGCTGTCGCCATACATCAAACACGTTGTCCGTCTGGTCAACCTTCCACAGGAAGAAGATGACACATACACAATTTGGATCTTAACAAAATTAAGTTAAGCTGCACACAAAAATGTGTCAATGCAATAACAAATTGGGATAAATCAAAGTTACCCATCTTTCATAGGATGTCTGTTTAAGTTCCTGTGAGCCACAGCCAAAAATCTATAGTAATACCTCTAAAAGTATGAATAGAGAACGATAACTATAAACTGCATTTGGAATTGTTAGTAAGGAATATTCGATTTTGTTCAATCGTCTATGGTACTTACCTGTCAGACTGTCCAGATTTTCCATTATAGTGCACACTTCATGGGTATGTGTTTCTGATTCCATGAAACGTATTCACTATGTGAGACTTATAACTAGTTTATAACTAGAGCTTAAACAGCAATGTGTCTGTATCTCTGAACAGAATTTAAACAGGTTGGCGTCCATTTTGCTCCAGCCTCTGCTTTCTGCTTGCCAGAGCACTCCAATTTGAGTGAGGCATGTGTTTACTGACAACCTCTAATTAAGGAAGTGCACTCGATTATAAAGCTGAATGAAGTTGCATACCTTTTACCTGTGTTGTACACCAGTTCCACTCACTGTTTGTGTACCGTGTTCAAATAAAATAAGAAACATAGAAGATTTCTAAAAGAACAGGTTGAAATATGAAGACAGAGTACATGAGTAGGGACAGGGGTTGGATGAAAAGAAAATAGGAAATTAAAAAATGTCTACCCACCTCCTACATAGGCCTCTTCTGGAGGGGCGGCCGAGGCGTGAAGAGAGAGAAGGAGACATTGATTAAGAAGCATGCAGACTGGAAGGTGGCCCAGCCTTGAGGATTACCGTGGTTACCATGCGTCTTATCATCCTGTTCCCAGGCCAAACATTCATTACCATGGAAAATGTGGAGACTAGAGGGTTTATTTGACTTTAAGTGTCCTCTGTCCTCCTCAAGATCTTATCTCATTGAGTCTACAGTACTCTGAAAGAGCGTCCCATGGTGAGATGACGATAACACAAGTCCTTTAAAAGCTGATAAAACACATGGTGATATTGACCCTTCATAGTATATCGATGAACATGCGCAAACATGCAAATCGTAACTAAAAGCAAACTGAAAGATGGAGAATAATGGTGGGATTCCTTACAGCTACAATTTTACTTTTAAAAAATCGTTTCCCCTTTAAATACAATTTCCAGTTTTTTTGATAGGCTTGGAAAAACAATTTGTATCTTTTGAATTCAAATTAATCGTTTTGAACGGAGTGCATAGTTGCGTGTGAGGGGAATTTACACGGGCTAGATGCAAAGCATGCACGTGTTAGGAAAGTAAAATGCCGGTAGATGATGCAACATGAACCTACTAAGAGAAAACAACATCATTCAGTCAGGTCAGTAATAAAGAAACATACAATACCTGAATATGCATGTCATGTTATTACCCCGTTTACATTGAAATGTACATTTATTTAACTTCAAATGACCTTTTCTGTTCTAAAACAAAAAGGGTACATTACCTTCATTCATGCATTCATTCAACACACCTTTTACTTCTGGTGACACTTTCAGTCTCTGGATCAACTCACCCGAGACTCCCTAAAAATGGACTTGGCTATCTTATAGTTGAAGCATCCAATCCTACCTCCATGTTTTGCATCTTGAGGAGGAGAATAATGACCCGGGACTTACCGCAGCCGATTCCTCCACCCGACCAAACACAAATTGCATGCACCACTACTGCCACGAAAACAAAAAACGCTGATGACTGTATGAATAAACAAACCAAAGGAGAAAAAAATATAAATAAACAAACAGAAAAGCGTGCCATGCCAGAAAATATGACAAAGAAATATTTTGCTGTTAGTGTTGCAGTGATAAATGACAGGTGATTTTCTATCCTCTCTTATCAGCTTATGAAGAGACTGACAAACCCTACTTGCTTTGACAAATGTGCAAACTCATCCCACTGACAAAAAACAGCTCGGAGGGCTAAAAATAATGCTACAAAACAGTTTAATTAGCGTAAACCATCACAAAACACTAACTAGCCATCTGCACTGACTCCACAGCAGTTTAAAGGACCCTCTCTATTGATTTTGTGCTTCGACCCATCCAGCGTACTATAGAGACATGTGTGTCACGTCCTCTTTTACAAAACCTGCCAGGCCAAGGCTGAAATGTAGATATACACTATTTGTGTGTGTGTGGAAGCAGCAGCCATTTTGGACACACACACGCACAGCTTGGTCCTCTCCGAGGCCGGCTGACCGAACAGCGGTTGTATTTACATTTCACTGACTGACAGATCAGGATCATGTAGCCTCTCCTTAGCACTGCAGAGCTCACATGGAGCCAGCGACTTGCAGGCTTTCATCGAGCTGACAGCTTCTTTTAAGTGCTGGCCTTGCATACCGCCCCGAATTTGGCAGAGAATAAGAGATAGAAATTGAGGATGACCTACACGCACACACGCTCGCCCTTACTCGGCACGGGCCGGCGCAGGCAGGGGGCAAACACGATGTGACGCCCGCACTCATGCAGCCCTTTACAAACAGGACTGTAGCTCCAGATGCTCGTTTAAAGCAGTTTTCAGTAAGTCAGAGCATGTTACTCTCAAACGCAGACGCGTGGAACTCGCCCAAAGGGATCGCATGACGAGCGTACGCTCCGCATAGCGCAGCGGCAAAGTCACTAAAGATGCAGCTGTCAACAACGATTGAATAAAACATCAAAAAACTCTGATAATGACCATCCGGTTGGAACGGAGGGAACAGGTTCCTCTGCTTTTGATACCTAAAGAAACATCCGATTCACGCTTGACTAAATGTTACTGGTAGATAAACCCAAAACAAGAGTATTTATTGTAAAAGCTTCTAAATATAGCGCTACGTCACTGATGTATTGTCATTGTGCCAGTGATGGGGATTTTAATCCTCTTCACCAAATCTAGTTTAACATTTCCCCCACAGGGAGCAATGTGCAGCATGCTCCATATTGCAGTCATCTACAGTACAGAGAGATTAGTGAGCTTAGTCCATCTGGAAAGGGTTCATCCGACACTGATAGGGGAATTCTCAATATACAGTGTATCTGACACAGGCTCCCCCTCTATTCAAGATTATCAAGCGATGTTGCCGGATCAAGGAAGGTGAAAGTCGATAGCAAGACACGGGGAGGGCCAATAGACATTACATGTATAATAGTTACGAGATTTTTTACTGGAATGCCTAATGCATTTTCTGAATTGACCTACACTGTTAGCATTTGCTTCATTTAGGTGCAGGTAGGTATTGTAATGCGCAGATTACATAAATGTCTTTTGGCTTAAAGGGACAGAATTACTGTATAACTAAACCTAAAGTGATATATATATATATCGCCTGTATTGGCGTTTTTGGTAACACTTTATAATAACTACACACTATGAATGATTAGGTATTAGTAAGCATTTATTTCATCCATTGTTCCAACATTATTATGCATTAGTAAACAGTTTACAAGTGCATATATAAATGCCTTGTTCTTGAGCATATATATATATAATGTTTAATAATTGTATTTTCCTACTTTATTAATGATCAGTTTATAATTTTTTTAATTATTACGTTATTTACAAACCAGTTATTTAGGTTGTCTGTGTTTAATAAGACCATTTAGAAAGTCTAAGTAAATGATTAAAAAATTATTTAAATTTACATTAATAAATCTTATTATTTAGACACATGATAATAGTTGCTTAGTGTGCTTTATTAACACATGTTCCTGCTGTAATTTATGATTAAGTCAGGTAGTTATAAAGCATTTAGTAGTTGCCAGACGTCTGTTTTTGTGATCTAAAGTGATTATATAGATTATAAAGCAGATGTAAAGGCTAATTTATATTCTAAACAACAAAGTTAAACAAACACAACACAGAGAGATACAAAACAAAGAAATAATTTATAATAATGTATAATAATGTATAAAATGTAATTGTACAACTGTATTTAGATATCCTTATAATTCATGAACAAGGCACTTCTAGTTGTATTTATAAACTGCTTACTAGTGACTATTAACGTTGGAACAATGCTTTATAAAGGATGAACTGACTATTTACGAATGCTTAACTAATGACTCATAGCGTGTAGTTATTATAAAGCATTACCGTATTTTTTTCTATGGAGCACAAAATGAGTTTTGTCCATACAAAAATGGTGTTCAATATTCAAGAGATTTTTATACTGAGCCTACCTTGATTAGTATTGACTTTATTTATGCATGCATTGTAATAATTGTAAATACAGATTTCTTGAACGTCTTAAAGGGACAGTTCACTGTAAATAAATACTTTGTTATCGTTTTAATCAAACCTAAATTATTCTGTTTGTTCTGTGAAACACAAAATATGTTTTATTCATGAAACTAAAGTCAACGAGGTCCATAATTCAAATGATTTTATATTGGAGTGCCCTGGCCTACTTTTTTGTATTTGCTTATTTTATGAAGGTATTGTAATATACAGAATATATTAATGCTTGTTCCCTTAAAAAGACAGTATCACTGAAAATAAAAATCCTTTCATCATTTACTCATACCTGCACAACTGTCTTATACTGTCGAACATAAAATATATTTTTGTCCATACTGGGAAAATAAGCAAGATCCAAATATTTTTGGCCACTACTGATTTTCATTAAATGGACCAAAATGGTTTAAAATATTTTTCAGAAGAAAGTCATACAGGTTTAAAAATGACACGAGGACAAGTAAATGGCATAATTACGACTTTTTTTGCTTTTAACATTTATCTTTTGTCAACTTCAAAACAGGCCCCTGGCGACATGATTAAATGAGTCACTAAAATTAATATGCTGATGTATCCAATTAAAGCAGGCCCTTTATTTCGTTAGCAAGAGGTTAATGGGCCTACACTGCACTACACTGCACTACACTGCCCTAATTAATTTGTATAGGTCCAATAGCAGAGGTAAAAAAAAATGCATTTAAAACACGACTGCATCATTAAACGACAGCACCCAGCCAAATACCGACCCTTACGACGTTAGCTTCACCACAGAAGATAAGAGACGAGGTGAAACAATCTAATCGCTGTTGTAAACAAGCCCTCCAACACAATCCAATTCTCCAACCAAAGTCTCCTAGCATACGAAACCGCACGGACGTCAATTGCAGATCCCTTACAGCCATCTTTAACCAGGGAGACAGAGCACATTATACAGTTAATAGAGCATAAAGATAAGGTATCAATTGCTGCAAGCTGATACAGAGCAGACCCTTTTGGCTTTCCAATTCAGACTTGTAAGAGCATTAACCATAATAACACAAAATAAGGCCCTTTCTCTAACCCCAGCAGGGCAAAAATATCTCATTACCCATAGCACTGTTATTCTTTGCGGTGCGGACTGCCTCTCCCGCTGAGAGCCCCGCACCTGCTTTGCTAAAGAAGGTTATTACCACAACTGCCTGTCGAGAGAATGACGGAGTGGACGTGCGGAGAGAAAGGACATATTTAATCCACATACCACCCTTTCCTGCCTGAGATCTGCAAAACCGTACACATGCTCTCACGGCACTGCAAATTTTTCCATGACGACGGAGATAAAGCGAGCAGCACATATATCTAAATGAAAAAGCTAGCCATTCATCAATGAGCCATTTAATATGCGGCTATCCCTTTTTATCCACGTAAAATACGAGTCTGGGTGTTTTACTGGCAACGGCGGTGGTCAGCTGACGGATCACCTCGGTCATGAACCAGACAACACACAAAATGACAAAAAGCGATCTGCTTTCCACTCAGCAGGAGCTTTGTGAGCCAGATTTGCATTAATAACCGAAGCAAGGACAGTTTTGGGCTAAGAAGAGTTTAAAACGATGCTGTTGTTTTAACGAACACAATGCTGGCTCTATGACTATTTCATTTGAGGAATTAAGCCATCATAATGGCTGTCCTCTCCTGCATAGTGCCATTTGGAGATTTGTCATCACGCTAATAACAAAAACAGCCGAAGACGTAACGAAAGGTCAACTGCACATTTCAGGCAGAAAAAGGAGGGATCGTACATTCTTGACTTAATTGGAATCCACTGCACAAAATGTTCTTAATAATGCAAAAATGTTCTTTAGATTATTTAAATATTCTTTGCACCAAATATCAAGTCAGTCTAAAGTGGAAAAAAGGAAGCAGGCAGGCCAACGCCTAACACCGCTAGCTTCGAGATCCTCCAGTATTAAATAAATAACGCTAATGATTCAGAGCGACACGTCCCGTGGCCTCCACCATCTCCACATATCCTTATGTGTCATCCAAAAGCGTGTGATGGAGGGCCACTCAAAGCTGCGTAGGCAGGTCTGTTCTGACTCACCCGGCAAAGATGCGCATTTCTACCAGCACATGGGCTGGAGAGCGGCACGTCTCGCTTTTAAGCAAGCTGCCGAGCATCTGCGGGCCCTGCCCTTTTGTCATAATCTCATCAAATCCACTAGACGATGCATTTCGCTGAGAGTTCAGCGAACAGCGTACCATGAAACGACTGCTATCGACTAGTTTGAACATTTGTCAGTGAAACGTACTGTCTCTCTGTTCTGCTTTAGGAGGGCAAAATTTACTCAGTGGGTATGTAGTTTCCTTGGCAACATGGTGCCTCTTCGGCTTACGGCCTAACCCAGACAATATCCATCAACATCAAGATCAGTCCACAGAGACGGTTGTAAAAATGAAGAAAAAGATGGAAGGAACATAAAAACAGTGAAATCGGACACCAAGGGAGTAAGTCAAACTAGGAAACCAACCAGAACATACATATTCAAAAGGGAACAGTCTTTACAAGAAAACCTGAATCGTTGTAATATGAGCACAGCCATACGTTTTCAAAAGATAGAAGAAGACGGCCTCCCCCTATTTAGTTACATCATCAATCGTTCTAATCACTTCTGTAATTATAATAACTCTGTAAGTGCAGTAGTGGAGGTTTACTTGTAAAGCTGGATTAATAAATGCTTTGTGATGGTTGCTGAATGCTGTATTGAGTATGTCATTATTTTTCCTGTGATGTTGAAATTGCAACTTTGGCTAAGTCATTACAGTGACTCTATGAAACATCTGGCTAATTACGTAATTAGAGCAACCAACCCCTTAAATTCGGAGGGAGAATAATATTCAAATCATCATACTTCAATCATGGGCTTGTGTGCATGTATTCAACTCATCATTTTCAGACTTAATTGTAATGCCAGTGTAGTGTCAAGAGTATATTAAGTTAATTTAGCATAAAAAAAAGAGCGAGAAGCCTCTGTTGACGTCATGTTATCAAAAGCACAGGCTTTCGTGGATGCTCCGGAATTGACACAGATGGCACTAAAGCCTATTTAAATGATCTCCTGCAGATCAACTGCTTTCTCTGACTGAAATCAGAGGTAATCTAATCATGTAATGCACTGGGCCTGTAGTGGAGGCCGGGAACAGATATGATGTAGCATGCACTGCCTCTGAGGAACTAGTGCAATGTTAAAAAGAAAAAAAAGAAGTGAAAGGGCTGTGTTTTGAAAAGACACTTCAACACCTCAACAACGGACACGACGAATCCAGGGCTCTTACCTTCACTGCAGTCTTTTCCCTGGAATCCCGTTTCGGAGCAGTCGCAGATGGGCTCATCATTGACGATGCTGCAGACTCCTCCGTTTAGGCAAATGTGGTCGGCTTCGCAAATGTCGCTGTTGATTCCATCGCTACCGATAAGTGTCGGCTCAGAATTGTTCACCCTCAGATTGGTTATCCATCCTTTGTAGGGGACCTGATCTTTGATGGCTGAAGACGTGAGGCGTAATGCTACAGATCGCAGTTCGGGAGGTATCCCTCCTAAGAATAAATGGCTGAAAACCGTCATGTCCCTCCTTTTCGACTTAACCTCCACCCACTTGATTTCTTCGTCCACAACTAACGTAGTGTTTTTGAAATTCCTGCGCAAGGTCACGGCGTGCCAGCGGCTGTCGTTGACGGCGGTATCAGAGAGCACCGTCGCAGGCTCGGCACAGAAGATGGAGAACCGCAAACTGAGTCTGCCGTTATGGATGAGCAGTTCCAAGAAGTCACAGAATCCCTCGTCGTCAAAGTACACTAAAAGTCCATGAGCGCTTTTGGTCTTCATGTTGAAACTCATTTCGCTTTCACAGCAGGCGTTCCACATGGGAAACCTTGCCCACTGGCCTTCTGCGCCGGTGAACTCCATGCTGGCCCCCATGTCGACAAGGCAACAAACCAGCAAGCCTATCCAGATTAGATGTGCGCCGTTCCGCATTGAGAAGCTCATTGTGAATGGTAAAGGAAGTTAGAACTAACAATAGAACTAATCGAAAACTAAAATGAGTCGCCCTCTTAGTGATGTGCTCCTAAAGTGTAACAGAGCTCTCTATGACATACAGGACTGCTATGCATTTGGGGTAATTTACTCATTATTCACTGAGAGAGGGAGAGGGCCTGAGTTACGGCCGACTCTTTTCTAAAAAAAAATCTAAATACAGGAATCAGAAGAATAAAGGGTAGAGTCGCTAAGGCCTAAATACTGCTATACGGAAAAAAAAATATGGCTACTGTTTTGCTTAAAAAAACCTTCAGTGGGATCCAGGCGTGCTACAGTGGGGCCAAGTCATCAAAGTATCTATAAATTGCAGCCATGTGTAGTGCTGTACAGCAGAGAGTTCATTAGGGGTGTAGGGTCATTAATGTCAGGGTCATTTAAGTCTAGTTAAAAGTCATTGTGTAGGCCTAAAGTCAGCACTAATCAAAAGTAGACAAAAAGTGCACTTTGCAGTGTTAACGTGCAGGCCCGAATAGGGCCCTCAGTGTTCACAAACCTTCAATTCACATCCGTTTTGACATATTGATCCATAATCTGAAAAGAATGAAAAAGAATATCTTAATTTCTTCATATGGAGAGAAAAAGAAAGAGAAGATGGCCTCTTAGATATTGAGAAAAAAGATAGATATTGTAGCATTCACACATTACATTCATTCTCACACAAAACCACAATTTCATAGTGATATTGATATTGAAACCACCAATTTCACGCTGATATTGATTGCATTAATCTTCAATTACAGAAGTACTATTTATTTGCTTTTGTCTGTCTTTTTCCCTACTCTACTATAATTCTCAGTGATTAGAATTCATGGCTTATGAATCAGAAAGCTCCAGAGCATTTCATCACGTGGCTGTTATTTTTTCCCCTTCACTATCAAATACTCTGATTTAATGATCAGAAAAGGCAAAAATAAATCCATACTTTTCAGATGTATTTATAGTTAAATCAGAGTACCTTGCACTAAACAAAACCGTATAAAATGGTATCTACCTGTAATTAAAAATGAACCCTTCTGCTTTCATTTTCAAGGGATTTTATTTTCAAGAGTAAATGTCTCTCATGATATTTGATAAATGTCTCTCATGATATAGATGAGATAATGGAAGACCACATGACGCCTTAAAACGTCATCAGAATTTGTCTCTTCAGCAAACACAATATTAGAATAACTGACATATTAATTAGGCAATGCCATGCAACAAAAAACTCTCCAATGTGCATACCACACAACACCACAATCAAAGATTTCATATTTTAAAGTTATCAAATGCATTTTTATACTTACATTTAAAATTTAAAAATTATATACATCATTGAAAGTATGTAAATTGTCTCCAAAATATATCAAATATAATATCATAGAAAATTGTGTCACAATATTTTACTACCGGATTGTGTTTTGAATTATAAAAATAACATCGTTTGGTAAGGTTTACTTACAAGTAACCACTTAACAAGTTTTAACTGAGATGTTGTGCGTTCTTTTGCTTTATAATTACGACTATTTTTCTAGCGTAGGCAGCCGAGTACAGGATAATCACATTTACAGTTATTTCTGCAGGAGGACCTGTGCAGTCTGACGAAAGGTCCAAACGGGCGGCAGCATCGAAACTGTGTAACGGGGAAATCTCGTTTGATTCAGTGAACCTCGCTCAGTTCAAGTCCTGCATCCCAAAATGAGCCCAGGGCGGGGGCTTATCGCGCGCCTCTTAAGCATTAATGACACTGCAATTGTCTGGCCTCTGGGCTGTCTGTCAACTGATCTCAACCAATCATTTCATGCTTGAATTCCTATGTGTTTACTGTCAGGTTTACACGGGGCTACTTAGCAAGATAACAACCGACCCCTTTCACAGATGGATCTAACACAACATATCATATGCGATTAATGTTGAGAAGGCAGTCTTATTTACCGTATTCGCCGAACGATTACGGTATTGCTATCAGTAGCTACTGTAGAAGGAGTCTCGAACAATACACAATCATCCTAATAGCCCCACGCAAAAGATTTACAGTCGGGAACCTACAATACACATATCTGCCATTTAAAATCTAAAACTTTGAAACAGTAACAATCTTCGTCCATTTTTCCTTTCCTTTGATTAATATTGGCGATGACTCAGATGCGCAAAACATAGCCAATAATCAAGCACCATCTGCTCAAACTGAGCGAGAAAGACACCTTTAACACGCCTCTACCGCGCTCTCTTCCAGACGCGGAGGGCAGGAAATATAGGGAGTCATCAAATATCGCTTAAGATGAAGCAAAGGCCAGCTGTAAACACGAACGAATCGGCCGTGAAGCGAAATTAAACAGAAATAAAGCCCAGCTGCATCATCTCACCTGCGCGTGACTGCATCGAGCGCGTGAAGCGCAACCATAACTCTCACCGAAAACAGCACCTCAAATACGCCTTCGAATTACATTTACACAATTCTTAATTATTTTACCTTGAGAAATGGACCATTGTGCGCCCCTTGACAGGTCAACCTCACCGATGAACCTGGTTGATTTCCTCCACATCGATTCAGGGTTTCATCTGATAAAAAAAAATATCACTGCATCGGTGTCGAATGAGCAGAAGAAATGGGAGCGATAAAATTGCGTATGCGGATCTCCAAAGTCCCAATAGATTTAAAAAATTCAAAATGGAGCCAATAAGCAATTAAGATTCAGTACAAAACGGCTCGTGCTTAAAAATTCTCCAACGGAAATGCTAGGGGTTTTTTTTCTCGTTGTATATAAAATAGAAGATATCGCTCCCTGCTCTGTGTGCAAGACAAGGTGCGATGTGTTTCTCAGGCGAGCTTTGCCAGGGACTGTCAGCACATCGCGTCACGTGTCTCCCGGTTAGTGTGTGATGGAGACGGGCGGGGCGAGAGCGCTGCAGCACCTTGGACAGCGCTCACCGTTATTAGCAACTCCACATACAGATGAGGAAGCAGCTTCATCCGTGATCGTGTGCGCCAAGAATAAAAGCGTTTGCTTACACTTTACATTACAGTGTGCGTGGTGATAGCTAATATCGTCAGTCATTTATTTGTCATTTATTTTATAAATGTGTTTTAATAATAAAATGGTCCTTAATAGGCTGTTGCTATTTAATGAAACGTTTAACTATAGGCTACTTGCACCCTATACGTGTAACATGGTCTCTGTAATGTAAACTGTCAGTGTGCACTTATATTAAGTAATATGAAAGAATAATATCAGCATGGCTGTCATTTGGCCGTAAGCAGGAGCCCACGGGTAATCACAGTCGTGCTGATATTCAGTGCTACTGAAATACTTCTATACAAGGATTCTTTAAACAAGTACAGCAATTAATATCCAGTAAACTTACGTTCGAGACTGATTAGTCCGTATATTTGTTATTCGCCAATTAATTAGTTCCAAAAGAAGTGTCAAGCTGTGTGTGTCGCCAAGCAACACCAAGACTAAAAGACGGTCTGGAATAGTGTATATGAATGGAGCAGGGTGACACGTTTCTGCTGCTTTTATTATTATTATGTTGCCCACAGAAAGTACAACAACAAAAAAGATGTCTGTGGAATGATGCTGTCGTTTTCCACAGAAACAGTGAATGAGGCCAAACTGTAAATGTCAATGTGTAAATAATAAGCATGTTAACACAATTCGACCGCGACAATTACTTTAAAAACAGCTTTACAGGTTGAATTGAACACAAGTTCTGAGAGAATTTGAATGTGCAGTACTAAAATATAAAGCTACTCACTTTTTCATGAAACATTTGATGCAGTAGATAAATAGTAAACAGAACTAGATTCACATTGCATCTACAACCAGGGGCGTAGCAACCGGGGGGGACGGGGGAGACACGTCCCCCTCACTTTTAGAAACAGTTGTGATGTTGCGATGACACGAATCACACGTTACCATGTTATGATTTAATGTCGGAAGACAGCAGAACCTGTTCCATGTACCTCGTCACATTGTGCTGAATTCAGTGCGTATTCAAGGTTTTGGTGCTGTTAAATGCCCATTGTTCTTCTATTCAGGGTTTATAATGCTTTATGAACACCTTTGGATCACATCACCATACCGTCCCCCCCACTTTTAAGTTGGATGCTATGCCCCTGTCTACAACGGTTAAGGTGAGCGTCATGGGTGTAGGGTCACCACAGGACTCGAAATAAAAATAGCGTATGAATATTGTATGTGAACCTTGCAGGCAGTTCGCTACCAAGTAGCCATCCGCCACCTCACCCTTCTCCCCGTCGTCTTCATGTCACTATAAAAAATACATCTACAACACCGAAGTATCCAATACATACACTGTAATCGGTTTTAATACATGTACTGTGCATAGCAATTAAAGTCACCTAATATAAAGTGGGATTATGTGCATTTATTCAAATTCATGTGTAAATAGCAGTTTGGGCACCATCTTGTGGGTATGGGATTTTTCAGAGAGGAGCACAAATGTTCAGAAACTAATGTGTTCGATGTCCCCTCTTCTGCTCAGTTAGCTATTATCTTTTGACGAGAAAAGTGGGCCAAAGCTACCTTGGGAACCTCCAGCTTTGTACTCAATAGTTGCATGGTTCAGTGACTCGTCCCTCCACGTCAAAACATTGCATTGGTAACAGGCCCAGTCGCTACACGTGTGAAACCGGAGGTGTTTTAATACATGAGGTGTGAGTTCCTCAGGCACTTATGCTGAGGCGTGAGATGACATGCATGCTTTCTGGGGAAAGCTGTGCCCTGTGTTTATGTGTGTTCATCAGCACGGATGTTGTTTGGGAAGAGAATAAAATCTCATTTGGAGTACCTGACTGTTGTGAAAAGGGCTAGAATGAATCGGCTTATTTGGTCTTCATCGGCATCTGTGGGAAAAAAAGCATAAGAAATTAATTTTTCAGGATAATTAACATTCATCCGTTTTGTGTTTTTTATTCCTTTTTTTCTTTTTGATGGACCTGTATCTTGATTCCATTTTATGAGTTCCCCAGAGTTCTTTCTAATTTCAGCAAAGTAATTATTTCCTCATTTAGACTTTGAAAATTCTAAGTCATTACCCAATACAAGATTATGTTAAGACAGCATTTTAATGGGGCTTCCCATTACATATCATAATATCATATTCACTTATGTATTTGCATCCCAAATGTTTACTATAACAACATACAAAATTATTATTATTATTATTATTATTATTATTATGTCAGCGGATTCAATCTGAGCATTATGCTTCCTCTTCTAAAGCCTCATGCTCTGTTCATCCTTGGGCCTTTAAAAAGGTACATGAGAGAGAATTCATGAAAGTCTAATAACTGTAAACACAATCAAATTCAAAAGACGTGTCTTCAGACATATTAACAGTGGGCCTCACTTTATCCCTTCTGCTCATCTGTCTTTCGAAATCATGATTGAAAGAATGTTGCATCCCAATACTGGCTTACGGCCCTCATTTAAAATCATGGTATTAATCATTTATGAAGAACCTTTGTTTTAACATTTCTGCCTTGATGGCATGGCCTGGTTTGGACCATAGTGCGAATAATATCACTAGAATGACTCAATTTAAAAGCTGCTCTAAATGCATGGTTACTGAATAATGTAAATAAACGAAGAAGCGTTGTATCCTTAATCTTTTGTTATAGGATAACACACTTCTAATAAGCTGCAACACGGTCTTGTGTCTGTTTGGCTCTGTACAGTTCAAGGCATCATTTTCATGACGTTGAGGAGCCACTAATTATGTCATGCTGTTTACAGACTGCAAATTATTCTTTATTGCAATAGAGCCCTTCAGTTATGATGTCAATTTGGAGGCCAGACCGGAAGGATAACTCGCTCGATGGTTTTCCCTCTGGAATATCTAATGGGTTTTTAAAATAGTGGTTTTGGATACATAATGTCAGTGGTTAACATTACTTGAAATGACATTCCCACTGTGTTTCACGTCATGATTTTACAATGAGAAACTGCTTAAATGTGTGAAAAATGTGTAGTTATAATAATAATAACAACAATAATTAATTACACCAAACGAGACCCTGGTTAAAATAAAGTAAAAAGTAATGGTAATACAAAACATATTTATAAATCATTATTGGATATTATATATGGATATCTGGATATTATCATGCATATTACTAGCATACTGACTGTTTATTAGCTCTTATAAAGTGCATATTATGGCTTATTTTGCATGATTATAACATTATTTTAGACCCTAACTTTAAATCATTAGAACTTAACAACTTACTGACTATTAATAAGCAGCAAATTAGGATTTTATTGAAGCAAAAATCATAGTTAATAGTTAGTTAATAGTAGGAACCGGTCCCCAAAACAAAGTGCTACTGAAATAAGGAACCAATGGTTCAAAACATGAAATAAAATAATGTTGTTGGACTATAAAGTGAACATCTTCACTGTAAATAATTCCGAGCATGAAATGAACAATGTAAATTAATATAGGCATTATGTAGATGCTTTCTAATCTAATCTTCCTAATAATTCCCTTGAATCGAATCTTAAAAACATTTAAGATTCTTTTCAGATTGGGAAATCATTTTCATGTTGATGTTAACATATGTTGAGAAGATTATATTAATCATGCCATACTGTTCTTTTTACCATCAGTTCCTGATAAGGAATGTCAGACTGTTAAGCTCCCAATAAGACTTTCACTGAGGAGTATTACAAGACATATTGGTATAAACCCAAGTCCAGGCTTCAGGAACTATAGTCAGCAATTACTCTATAACTGAGCATTTAAATATGAGCAATAAAACAACCTGTAAAATAAATAGATGGGACAGTCTTGTATTAGGAAATTCACAAACACACAAGCTATAATTGCAGTCTTTCAGAGCAGCCACTGGGACATGACCAGAAGTCTACTGAGGATGTGGCATGTGTAATGTAATGCATTGGAGAGCTTGACTGTAATGTAGACCTTTGTCTCGTGTCCATCAGATAAGCAGAACTGAAAGCATTTCCACTATTTTCCAACGTGTTTCCTTGCCTGTGTGCGCTAGCTTGTATGTAGGGGGGATGGGCGCATTTACATTCGTGTGGAATTGTCTCAAGCAGTGTTGAAGGAGTCGGCAGGGTCTTATCTGGTGTTGGCTTTGTTTACTTGCAGAACAGGGTGGCAGATTGACGAATGCAGTAATCAGATTGGGCAGAGATCCCTCTGCGACTGCAGTGGGGAGATGTTTCTTGTTTCTCCAAGACTGGCATCCTGTCGACTACACCAACTCCCTCACAACCACACTGCCTGCGCTGCTACTGTGAACATGAGGAAAAAGTTATTCTTTACTAAACTGAACAGAAATTCGGTGTTCGGTTTTCAGCCTGTGAACTGCAAAAGATGAAGAAATTTCACCACTAATAACTCCTTGCATTGTTGCATGGTTCAAAGGTCTTTGAAAATTTGTGTCAAGCATCTCAAGAGACGATGACTTGTGTTTTAGCAGGTGAGCTAATTACAAGCAACATTCTTCCAAAATTCTCATGGCTATAGAGCACCTGTGCACAGAAAACCTGAGAGATGGAATTTAATTAATGCGTGTAATATATCAATGTAATTATAACAAAATAAATAAATAAATGAAACATGTTACAACAAGAAGTTACTTTGCCCAAACGTTTCATCAGAATTACTACTACTACTACTACTACTACATGCAATAAATAAATGTACCATAATTAAATAATTCAAATATGTTACTACAGTATGTGTTATATTTTCCCGTAAAAATATTCATTCTAATTATTATTTTTATTATTTAAATTTTTATAATAATTATAATTGTAACTATATGAATATATATATATAATTATATATAAAACATTATTAATTAATTAAATTAACTAAATTAAAGGCATACTGAACAGAATTTGCAAGTATGTCCAATATGAGGCTTTGAAAAGCAGGATATCAGATTTGACAGTGGGTGGAGCTACCCAGCCCTACACCACATAAATACACATAGTGGATTAGGACAAAATCTCTGATTTACATAAAGAGAAAGCTTTTACGGTTTTATCGTCCGGTAATGTTAGGACACATAAAGGTGCCTCCAACAAGCACGTCTCAGATCATTACATAAGATATAAAGGCTTTGATGTGTAGTTCCTAAACTACCGTCAGCCACAAGTGGCATTCAAGAGCAGCCTGCTGGATCAGCTGTGTTCATATAGAACGCTGAGACTCACGCTAAGGGACAGTTGAGCGCATTGATTTAACTCTCCGAGTCAGTCGCATTCACTCTTGAAGGCTGGATCAGTGCTGGAATGTCCCTTCAGGGCTGTGTGTGCATGTGATGGGTCGGTTTAGGGATGCGCGCTGGATGGGTCGGCTGCGCTGACTGGTTGTGGGGTGTTTAACAGGCCAAGTGTGTCTAGTCTGCTATGCGTTGCGTGCAGGACTGGCGCGCATTCCCAGCGAGGATAAAAAAGGGAGGGTTTTGTCAGCGGTGAAGGCCATGGAGGAGCGCTGCTGTCAGTGATTAATGGCTGGCAGGGTTTACTGTTCTCTGGGTTATGGATTTCCTGTCTCTCTCTCTCTGTGGTGGCTGCCTCTCATTAAACACCGCAATCAAAGAGGCCCCGGCAAGACCCGCAGCTCAAGGAGGGGAAGAGAGTTCACAAACAGACCGAGTGTAGGTGCCGGACAGATGAGGCGAGCGTAATGACCGGAGGACAGGAGAGGAATGGGTTAATAAGAGTTATAAATCAAAATCGCCCACCAAAACCCAGATGATCCATGTCCTGAGAGAAGCCGGAGATTATGTCAGAAGATGGATATATTTTAGCAGAACAAAACAGGGAGGGAGTGGCTCTGCACTTTTGTCTTGACATGTCCGTATGCGGTTTTGATTGAGAGAGCATGGCCAAATCTAATGAAGTCATCAGAGACGGAGAGGAAAAACCAGCTATGGAGAGAGGAAATGAGTCAAAGCACATTTGAGTGACAGATAGTGTCTCATGACAGCCAAAGGCCCACACCTCATAGTCTTGTCAACATTAGACAGCAAATGAAGGATGCTCACACTGTACGCATGCAAGCCCAAAGTGATAGAAACAAGATCCATTTTCAAGCTACTGAAATTCCAAGGTCAAAGATGGCGGATGCTGGTCGCTGGCGTCAGACGCTAAAATGATAACTAACATGCTTGCATACTGGACACTGCAGTATCAAAACCATCTGACAGACCCACCCAATATCAAACAGGCAATTCACTAAATCTGGCATATCTATTACTGGCCTGTGTACAATATATCGGTATCATCAGCCGAGATATTTATTTTTTAATCTATATTGGTTGGTAGTGGATATTCAATTTTGCATGCTTTGTGCATGACTTGCAACATATGATATGAATGACAATGTATTTTATCATGCAGCTACACTGGGGTTAAAAAATGTCAAACAAAAAAATAGATGCAAACAGAATTTAGAAATAAATTGCTAAATAAAATGGCAAAGAAAAACACAGTAAATAAAAAAAATTATTATAAAAAAAAAAAAGAATTAAGATCCTGCTAGAGATGCAATATATGTGTGGGTTTTATTTTATAAATAATACTATAATAATTACTCTCATCTAATATATTAGACTAATAACTATCTGATACCCTAGTAATATGCATGCTAACGGTTTTATTTGTATTTTTTTTAAATAAAGGATTTTCAGCTATAACATCAGTGCATCCCTGTATAATCCGAACAATTTAGAATCATTTACAGGTAAATTTGAGTCTCTTTTGTGATGTTGATTAGTTTGCACTATAGCTTTTTGTTAAAACATCCAAACATCCATAAATAAAAACTGTGAACCAGCAAGCCAGCAATATCTGTAGATGGCGCTTTGAAGTCAGACAAAATAGCATCTCTTGCATTTTAACAAAGCTATTCAGATTACTGGGAATTTACACATCAGTAAACATGAATTAGAGGCATCCCGTGTGTTGCTGTGCTCCCTGGCAGAATTAATTGCTAATAAAAATCCGAGCAGCAAATAGAACCTCACAGTTAAACATGCAGGGTGCTTGTCTATTATTCAAATAGCCGTCAATCATTCCTCCCCATGTTGCCTTACGACGCTAGCATCTTAGAGTAGTCTGTCTGGACAGTGACCTGCAAGTGATTCACACTGGTGTTGTTACTAATCATGACAAAAACCGAATTTAAAAGGCCAGAGGATAACCTGCGATACAAAAGACTTCAATAATCTCCTCTGCCTGACTACTATCCATCTCACTCACTTTCCCAAACAAGTGTTTTTTACACCACAAACCGAGAGTCGAGTCAATGTTTGGCCATAGGCAATGAGTCAACATGCGTAGGCAGTTCTGAGGGAAAGACGGCGCTAGTTCAGGGTCTTAAGTAGAGAATAAGCCTAAAGTTAAAAAAAAGATGAACGGGAAAAACACAAATCTTGGCTGAGCTTTGAAACTGTACATCCAATGACATCTCAGTAATCGTTTTTATGAAAGTCATCATCGCAGGATTGCAGTCGTTGGGCTGTTTTCCACCTATACACCTCCCTTTTATGCTTCTTTTTTTAAAGTGTGCATTGATTACTGAACATGCCTGCGGGCTCTTGAGGAGCCTAGCCATCTTCTCCATCAGTCCACAATCCCATCGCTCAACGGCTATAAATGTCTGCCAGCTTCCCTCGACAAAACTGACACTTTCTTTAGTGCTCAGACAGGCTCTGAAACAAACCTCGCTCTGCCTTCCTGTCCCAACAATACCTCAAAGCTAACGTTTCTGACGCCGGCACAGCTGGAATCTCTGCGTTTGTAGTCTAGCTGTATGTATGTAAGCAGGGTTATATAATTATACATTAGTATAATCATACGGTGTGTGGTTGGTGTCACACAGATGGGCAAGCACTTAGGCGCCAGGCAGTTGACAACTTGGTGAATAACCCAGCGCTCTTTCAGAGGCCGTGTACAGTGTGGCATTCGTACCAATGATATTAGACACAATTCCTTTTATGAGTTCAGACCTCATCTAATGGAACTGAACGTCGTGGGACATAAAGACATCAGACGTGAGTTATGTCTTCGCAGCTCTTTCTCATAGTGAGCACACTTGTCACTGTTTCGTGTCAATTTCATGAGCTGTTACATAAAAAATATGTTAAAGGGTAGGTCGATTTATAGTCGCGGCACGCCAGTTTGTGACGCCTGCTGAGTGTCAGGGTGTGTCACATGGTACAGTTGCTATGAATGCTTATCTAATCAGGCCTCTCTTTCTTGTGTCAGGGTGCACCTTATTACATTAGCCATGACATGGATCAGAGCACATCTAATTCAACTACGCGAACAAGACGAACGTTAAAAAGCAACGACGTGTGGGACAGCCTGAATCCAAATCCTGCAGGGGTGGCTGGGAGCTCGGAATGCTGATTTTGGCACCTGCCGGACTCACAGGCAGGAATTTGCTGGTACAATTGGCTGGGATGAGATCAATGAGGCGCTTAATATAATAGCACATGTAAAACTGGCAAATCCATGGGAAATCAAGTGATTTAACTCTACAAGAGAGCCGGTCTGTGAGACTTGGGTTTTCATCCTGCATCCAGACAGTATTTCATGGCGATTTCATTGCTGACTGTGACTCTTTTTCCACTTGATTGATTAGACACTAGCCTAGTGATGAAAGTGATCTGGGACGGAGCTAAGGCAGTGCTCACAGAGAGGTTACATGGTTCAGTGGCCAGAGCTTTGAAAATGCCAAGCACCAGCAGCTGGAGTCTGGACACTAGCTGGTTTCGGACACAATACAGTGGGCTTCAAAAGCCTATTTGTGAAAATGCTTCTGTTTTACATTTTTTCTCATTTAAAGCCATTTTTAAAATGACAAAATAATGTGCGTAATTTTTGTAAAGGTGAACTGAAAATGAATTTTCAATATGTCTCCCTTTTGCACTTCTTAATGTTATGGCTGATAATCAATAAAGCAATATTATATTACTATACTATTTGGCATGAATAAATTTCAATTGAAAGACTAAAAACCTAAAAGCAATTTTCTGAAATGCTACAAATTAATTTAAACATCACAGTATTTTAACATGCAATTTAAAAACATAATTATTTTTATTAAAAACTACCTTTACATGAGCATTAAACTACAAACTAAAATCAATTATTCTACAAATTAATTTGTAGCATAATATGATAATGTGCAGTCTATACTATTGAAATTTCTTTTCTATTATTTATTATGATTTCATTGATTTTCAATGATTTACCCCTGGATTCACAGATATGGCTTAAGGCTAGTCCCAGACTAAAGTGCATGTTTAAGCTTTCTAAACTGAAAAAATCTTGCTCCGACATCTTAAAATATCTCAGTTCCATTTTTCTGTCTCAAGACGCACATATGTAACATTTTCTTCTAAGGCATTTTTTAAAAATCTGCTTAAATAGTCCTGGCTTAAGCTAAGCCCCAACTGTGAAACCGGGTCAACATGTTTATATAATATCAAATAAATTAGATCTTGATCATAAATCATTTTTACAACAATAAATCATTTAATTAATCAAGATCTAAAAATAATATTAAAAATAAAATCATATATAAATCTACAATCTAAAAAATGTGATTGTTGTCATAAAAATAGGCTTATATTACACCTTTATATTACATATAAAAGTAATTTACATTTTAAAAACATTTACATTAAAAAGCCTAATATCACTCCTGAACTGTGTTATTTTTGTGTGCTGTATTTAGATTTATCTATCTATCTAGATGTACAAACACACACGCTAAACAACCTGTTCAGCTTTAAGTTCAAATACAATTCTACATCTCTAAATCTTCTGACAGTAGTCTTTTGAACCCCACTGTACTTGCTCAGAATAAATCTGACAATGTCAGAAGTTATCACTCACACCTTACGATGCAAATCTTGCACATCACTGTACATGAATTCTGTATACACATACACAGAAGGGGCATGTGCCGTGTCACAGATTAGATCGAACCGTGCATTTCCCTGCAGACCAGGCTCAGCTCATCTTCCAGCAGTGCACAGAAATCTCAGCGTTGGATTTGAGTGATGTCAGTCAGCAACATGTGTATCCTGAGGCGCTCCTCGCCTGCTCTTTAAACACAGGACTATGAGCACGACTCGCATCTGCACTCCATGCAGCGGGCCACCAAACCTCTTTAGTGCATGATGAACCTTTAACAATACCCTTGCTTACATCTGTTATTGTTCTTTAAAGTAATTTCTGTCCCTTGCTCCCTGAAGCATGGTGGAATTGGAAGTGGCTGCTTTGAATAAAAGCCAAATTACTGCCTGTCCTTAGCGCACATTCACACATAAACAAACATGCACACACTCACTCGCAAACCTGTATTACTCTTGAAACGATTGTTGATTACGATTCTTGCATTATCTTTTTGGATGCGATCAAACAGGCACCACCATGGTCTCCCAAACAGTGTGAGGTTTTTCCATCTAAAACTGATTTTTTCCATCAGCTTAAGCATCTCGGTGCTCTCTAATAGCATTACTGTAAACAAAAACCTTGACCCTTTAGTACAAGGCTGGGAGGAGAAGGCAGCAGTCAACCCAAAAGAGTTCACTGCTGCCATCTCTGGCCAGAATCAGGAACTGCACAAATAGCAGCACCTGACATAGTCGGCCAATTTCTACAAATTACTCCTCTGACCTCCACTTTCCATGTGCGATGGTTGAGAGCCAAATGATGGCAATTTCCCTCAAAATGCTCTCAGCTGTCTTGTGCTTTGGCAAGTGATATTGCAATCCCATCAGTTTAGATTAGCTACACTGAATAAGGAATGACAAAATGAACAAGGGATGTAGTTCGTGTAATATTTATAACGGGAGTTACTTAAATGTGCTTTATTGATTTTCTCATGCATACATCTCGCACCGGGGGAACAACAGAAATGCATACTGGACATCAGAAACAGCGGTCGACTGCAATGCATTTTAAAGGCAGGCCTGTGCGGTGGTGAGAGGGATGGGTTTATTCTTAAAATTGAGAAACTATCTGATTGGTATGCATCATAATGGCCGTGCGCCCTGTCGGAGAATAAATCTATCACATCATTTTTCTGTACCACCACAAATCCAACGCCAGTCAGCCAATGCAGGAATGACAGCAGTAATTTTCCCCACTGTCCCACTGTGGAGGAGCCTCATCTCCACGATGCTGCACAGTCAGCGAAATATGGAGCCGGAGTGCCGGAGCAAACCATCCATGCACGGCACACAACACACACACACAAAAAGGAAGCATATATCCCACATGAGGGACCAAAAAGATTCGAAGCAATGCTGTTTGGGTGGTCAGCTTCAAGTCAGGGGGGTGATAATGCAGCCTGAGCAATTAGCCAAAACATGGAGACTGACTGGAGGAGGCGTGAGGATTTATGGCCAGCAGGTCAGCTCTTATCAGACCGGGGCTCTTTCTGACGCAGGATTAATGGGAAATGGTTTTTACATGCTTCACTGGTTTCCTGAACAAACTCAATGAGTTCCAACAAAAAGTACATATTGAAATTATTTAAATAAATTTATTGAATTTTCGAACAGCCTTTGCTGACATTATGTTAGGAGAAGAACTATCAGAGAGATTAAAGTTGATCAAAAATGTTGATAAATCCCGATATTCATTCTTAAAATCTCAAGAAGAACATTTAGTCAAATTTTCTATTAATTTAAATTATATTTTAGTTCTCAGTATGTTTTGCATACAAAGTAAATAAAATGAGTGCAGTCAAATAATTAATCGAATCCAGCAAACCTTTTTGTTTACATAATATATGTGTGTATATTTATGTATTTATGTAGATATTTAATAAATTTGTTATGTTTATGTATTAAATAAATGTCTATATAATATAAAATAAAAGAATATGGATATATAAATGTAAATATTTTCAAAATATACACTGTACTGTATGTGTGTATTTATATATGCATAATATATATGCACAATATACACACATATATAATGTACAATTCTTTTTTTATTTTGGATGCGATTAATCGTGAATAATTGTTTGTCAGTTCTAAAATAAATAAAGAAATACAGTGGGTACGGAAAGTATTCAGACCCCCTTAAATTTTTCACTCTTTGTTATATTGCAGCCATTTGATAAAATCATTTAAGCTAATTTTTTTTCCTCATTAATGTACACACAAAACCCCATAGTGACAGAAAAACACAGAATTGTTGACATTTTTGCAGACTTATTAAAAAAAATAGAGTTTTAGCCAATGCAATATGCCTAATTGTTAAGCCTGGCTATTGTAATATCAGTATCAGGTAAGATTACTCACGTTCATTTCTGCACTCGGTTACATATGTTTTAATTATCGAAATTAAACATGTGTTTACTACAAATAAAAATCATAATAGTTCAACTGAAGTAACTGTTTTTGCTGTACTAGCCATTTAGCTTCCCCATGGTATTTGTGATTATAATAATTGCAATCAATCTGAATGACTATAGCAGAACGCATACAGAGCGCGTGATCTCTGTGATGCCCAGATGTACAAAACAGACCCTCTCACCCCTGTAATAAACACAGAGGTATTAGTCCCGTCCGAAATGGTACATGAAGATCACGGACGACAGGTGATAAGAATCGAAACTCACACGCACAGTAGTTTATAAAGCTAGTCCAGTCTGAATAGGGCTACAGTGCAATTCGGCTAGGTATACATCCGTGCTAAACTATCAAGGTGAAAGTCATCATAGCTTGGGTAGTATAGACCCAGCTCCCAACCCAACTATGTGAATAGATTAACGGCGATATTTTTTTAACGTACGATAAGTGTCTCGCTTTAACGCTGATAATGGCCCACCACTACTATATATATATATTTTTTTTTTTTGTAAAATTATACACACATGCACACACACACACACACACACACACAAAAACATGGATGCAACACACCCAAATGAAGCGCAATTGAATAAAACTGAATATGAATCAAGATTGTATACTATATAACATTCCTCTATCTAATTTTTATGTGTTTGTTTCATTGCTTAAAATAGATATGGTTAAATCTTAATGTACAAGGCAGCGTGACCATTTCAGCTTGTGATTGGCATTGTGCAGTGTTTCATACAATACGGCTCCATCCACTACACAGTGAACTCTGAGCTACAAGCATCATACATTGTCAGGATGAAAAATTAATCTTTTTGACAGCACTCATAAATTCCGTATTGTCTCTGCCTCCATTGAGTTGCATCTTTGTATCTGTTGCTCTCGGTTTCATTTAATTTGCATGAGAAGGAGGAGGAGCTGCGGACACCGGGACGGATCTGACTCTAAAGGTTAATGACATTTTGACCCGCTGAAGCCATTTTTCAGGGCCCACGCCATTAGATGGCCTTTGATCCTCTGTAACACAAGGCAAAAAAATCCATATACCCATTTTAATCACAATATAAATTTTCACTACAAGGCAGGAAAATGTCATTCTGCTCTTTTGTTATTGCAAATCACAACAAAATATATGGTCCAGTCAACTGCGCCAAATCTCATGAAAGATTCATTTTCATTTTTCATCATTCCTTACAAAGGCCCCGGAGGACATTCACGGAACAGCTCTTTAATACCCCGGCATAAAGAGCATCAATGCAGTCTCCACTGCAAGCCGAGCCAAACCTCATTTAAACTTCTCTTAATCATCAGACTCAGAGCACAATCAGAAGGGCTGCATTCATCGCTGTCACCCGCCGCTGAGTGACCTTCATCAGACAGGCTGCCATGTCATCTCTGACAAGGCCGATTTCTCTGAGTGCACACCCACACCGATGAAAGGCTCACAATGGCGGCGAGGCTGAAATACTGCACATTAACATTCATTATTGACCCTCTACCTCTGTTCAGATTCTGTAATTAGATCTCCACCGCTGGACTCGATGGGAGAAGAGAGTAGAGCGAGCCTTGAACTCAGCATGTTAATGCTCCTCTTCCATCCATCTCCCAGCCTCTACGGTAAAGCTGTAAAACTGAATGTGGTTTCAGGAGAACGCAAGCTGTTCGGGAGTGATTTAGCCATCCGTTTGGGAGATCCGAGATGTGGGGAGGTAATGAGGGTGTGACAAAGACCGGGGGAGCCATTAAACATGGGCGGAGAGGCTAAAAGAACCGGGACGATTTGGCACTCGGTTAGAATTTAGTCCCCTTGGTTCGGAAAGATATTTATGGGTACTCTGTTAGGTGCCTGTTTACAAATGACAGAAAATCACTTTATGATGAATGGAGTCATTTAAAACATGTTAATAAATGTCTTTTAAATAATATATGGTTAGAAGTAGAGTTTTATACATCGGGTGGAGAGGTAAAATTAGCCTGTAGAAGTTTTCGAATTTGGCAGTTTATGTATTGTACTAATTCTTTTTTCAAGTCAAGTCTTCTTTATTTACCACAAAAGAAAGAATGACATTAACTGTCTGTAATGGAGCAAAAAGTCTAATACACAGTGACTTCAAAAAGGCTATGAGGAACATCGGATGAAAAGATCCATGCTGTTATGTTTTCACATTAAAAGCAACAGCTCAAAGTCTTATTACCACACAGGTGCAAACTTCACTTCAACAATGGAAAAAAAGAAAGAAATTGGGGTCAATGAGTTTTGTTATATAAACACTGCAAATGGAAACAGCAAGGACAATCTACATTATCTCTCCATATGAAGCATGGAGTTTAGTCAGTCCGCAGACAGACATTATTGCATTATTACATATATGCATTATTGAAAAATGTCTATACACACTCTTCCAAGCCTAGGGTGAAGTCATTGTGTACATTAACAATGATGTGAGACAAATTTAATGTAATTTAATGGAAAACTATGCAAGTTGCGGGGCAGGATTTTGCAAAGAGGTGGACTTCTTGTACAGTCTGCATACAACTTATTCTTGTTTCTCCTAATAAGAGCGTTAATATACTAGAAATGTGCAGGGCTGCTGCTGCACATCAAAATAATACTTTCTCATGTCAATTCATGAAATTAAATGTTATAGTGGAACATGAAAAGTAAGTAATTAAGTAAATAAACTATATTCATATAGCACATTTCACAGACAAGAAAGAGTCAGAAGTGCTTTACAGTAAAAAAATAAATTAAATAAAATCAAAATATCAGCTGTACAAATACAGCAAAATTCAACACCAGCCAAACCGCACTGTTAATAAAAAGCTTGTCCAAAAAGATGTCTTTAAGTGTTTTTTTAAAGATTCTACGGAAACCAATGTTAAATTACGTAGGATTTAACGTAGGATTTATGCAGTGAGTTGTTGCCCAGCATTATATTCATCACCAGTCAACGAATGTAAGATAACCTGTGAAGGTCTGGGGCAGGTCAGGTACATTAAATGTGTTATTTTTTCGCCATTATTGATTAAAGTAATGAGTTTAAACCAAACACCCAGTATACGCACACAGACCTTCAAAGGTTTGAGGAATTTTACATTCATATAAATACTGTATTATGTACTTAAACAATTACTATAACTAGGTACTAACCCTGAACCTACCCCTAAACCCCATGTAGTAATCATATAATACCAGTACTTTTTTGGGGGTAAGCACACTGTAAGTGCATGTACTGTAAAATAAAGTGCAGCCAAAAACATACAGAATTAAGCGGCCTTAATTATATAATCTATATGTACTTACATTAATATTAATCATTTGGTAGAATGCATTTATTGAGTACATACAGTTAGTTTTAAAATAAGTACAATCTAAAACATGTATAGTATGTAATTACATCTGTATTTAATTACTTTAAATACATTTACTGTATGCATTGTTGACCCATCCCTTACACCTTGACCCACTTTTAAACCTACCCATACCTCCAAACCAGCCCTAATCTGAACAGTGTCCCACCTCAGTATCTGCAGAAGTGTTTTACAATGCAATATAAAGAGTTTATTCCAGTGTCGCCATTCCAAAACCATTCCAATATGTTGATTTGGTGATAAACAAACCTTTCATATTTCATATTGTTATCAATGTTTTAAAAACAGTTGTGCCGATTAATATTTTTGCTTTGAAGATTTTTAAGCATTTATTATAAATAGAATAGTCTTTTACTTTTACATCTGTTCAGTTTAATGCGTCCTAATTAAATAAAAGTATTACTTACTTCAAAAAATATGTATATTAACAAATTGTTGCTGCAAATGAAAGCTGTAA